>AP025061.1:31559057-31608311 GCA_036186865.1 Eustoma russellianum
TCGATTACGCGATTTTTCTCCAATTAAATTTCGACTTTTTGCACATGTTATATGTATTATGTCACACATAATATACATAAAATAACTTGAACATTCATCTCTAATGGCTGATTAAAGTTGGCGCCTACATGTGCTTAAAAAGTGAATTTGGAATCTCCACAATTTGGCCTTAATTGGAGATGATTTGTGTGTGCAAATATAGAATGATTTTATAGCTGAGTGTACCATGTTAGCCACGAAATTTGTGGCCATTTTTGAAGAGTAGGGGCTGGACATCTATATATGGCAAGTTCGTGACACGTTAGCAAAGTTTCGGTAGTCACCCGATACGACAATTTTTGGTTTAGAACCTTGTAACGTGTCGTTATAATTTTGTCATCCCCATGACTTATATCATATGATATAAGACTTGAATATACTCATAAATATGAGGTAAGTATAGTGGTGTGACGTTGACGTACGTTTGTAATATATGTAACGTGTCGGTAGTACGTCGGAATATATGTGTATTGTGCCTTTTCAAAAAAAATCTGAATATATATATTTTATATATATAAAAATGTGTGATTAGAGTGGGAGGAGACTTTCCATTTCCATGTTTGTTGCCATCATGCCTTCTCCAAATATATCTCCATTTAATGAACTACTTAGTTCATTTAACTAAGTACTTCACTTAATGAACTAGTTTAGTTCATTAATGGTGTCACCTGAAAATAGTTCAAACACATCAAATGTTTGCCGTTTGATGTAAGCTTTAAAGCTTCATAGCTTGTTAGTATGGCAACATTATATATAAAGTATATAAGGCAAGTTTGTCACAAAAACGTGTCAAGTAATAAATTGTGCCATTTATTTTTTTAACACACGTTATTAAATCATGCATTTTGTGAATCACTCAAACTCTTTTTCTCAACATTCTATCTTTTTAAATTCCTGGCCATTATCTGACCACATGATTTTTATTGGTTTTACGATTTGTGTATTGACATAATGACAAAAGCTTTGTAATATTTGTCTAGTCTCAGCTTTGGCTTTGAGAAAATAAAGCCAAGTGTATCGAGTACAATCATCCACTATAGTAAAAAAATAAATATGTCCGGACATTGTTGGATATCTATAAGCTCTCTGATGCCACAGTAAAGATGAAAGAGCATATGCAGATGAAGAGAGGCAAGCGGGTGATTATGAGGACTGATTGATTCCATGGAGATAGAAAAGTTCATGAGATTGCTCAGCTAAACCAATCATCTTTCGAGATAATTGATCCTGGATGAGGCAAAGGGAGCCATACCACAGTCAACGTTAAGATTATGTCCATTACTGGATGATTAACCTTCCTTCCTAGTCTGCAAGGCTATTCTGAAGAGCATGTCATAAAGGCAAAGTTATCACTTTTAAATAACGACAAGTGTTATCTCTAAAATGCTTTGGGACGTGGAATGGTATTTGGACAGACGGTTGCCACAAAAGGAGGCAAAACATATTAACACTTGACCAGGTATACAGCGTGCATAAAATGAATATAATGGATTTGTCAGAAGCGTTCCAAACATCAAAGATCCCTAAGGATGTTCTAAATGATAGAAGTACAAAAGTTCTTCGATGCTTATAGTTTGGCATCTTAAGAAATTGTAACCATCGATTGCCGCTAGTAGGCGACCTCTCTGCGATGAATTTCTATAAAGTCTGATAGATATTGGAAAGGTAACTTGTAGACTTTAAAATAGAAAATTTACAGGCTAAACAAAACCCATCAGGTCTTATATGGCAAAATTGGCGATTATCATACTTGTAGCTTTAATCTTCACGGTGGGTTGGTGCATTCGTGAGCCTTCACCAGTAGAGGCTTTATCGGTTAGCGAACAAGATGGGAATCCCAGGCTGCCAACAGGAATTTACAGTTCTTGGAGCCGTAATTTGCTTCAGACATGTTGTACCCACTGCTTCCACTCCTTTTGTCCTGTGAGGCTACGCAAAATTCTTCATGTTATCAGACCTGTGACAAGATCTTCAAATGTTGTCCCGGTACCTAGATCGGTTGATTGTTCAAGTCACGGAATCATAAATGCCTCTTAATCATTTTCATGCACTCTCATATTTATCTTTGTCTTTTCTAATTATGCTTCATAAAACAATGTGTGCATTGATCTGGTTGATCTAGTTTCAGTTTCATCTTTGGATCATTTCTAACTCCATTACCTGTTTGTCCCATTTCTATTTCGGATTGTACTTTATCTTTGATATGTATTTTTAGTTATTGAGTGATGAAGCCGGATCTTCACCAAGGGTCAAGATGACCTCGATTTAATTTCGTCAGTTGACACAAAGAATCTGTCGACTGGAATTGATAATATGAAGCTGGAATAGCGCCAAATATCCTGCACAATGTAACACAGGTCAGAGGTCCCCAGGGGTTGGCCCCGGGAAAAATCCTCTGACGCTCAAGTCAGTTTGGGCCATATCTCAATGAGATTATAATGTAAAGGGATGAGTTGAGAGGTTCTCACAGTGTTTGCCAAAGAGCAAATGGTGTGTGTATGTTGTTAAGTCTTGTCCCTTCTTTGTCTTGATCTCCTTACCTTTATAGATTTCTTTCTCACCCCAAAAAACTCTGGTGATAGCTTGGGGAAGAATCTTCGCTTAGGGCAGAGAGCCTAGGACGTCGTAGGTCTGCTGATGTGATCAGTAGTCCGGCTGATGTGACTTAGTAGGTCGACCGTTGTGACCTTGGCGTGTTCAGGAAGGATGAATTGTTGTAGTCGATATTTTGGAGAAGTATCTCCGTTTGAGGATCCCACAAAGTATTGTCGTATTGGGTTCATTTTGCTGTAGTACACAGCCGCCTTCTGCTGAAGTGCACGAGCTGCTGTGGTACACAACTGAGCCCTGCTGAAGTGCGTGACTTGGCCTTACCAAAATGCATGGCTAAGCATTGCCCAAGTGTAGTCCGACGTGCAGCATATACTACAGTTAATGGCAAGGTGCAAACCTTATTAGATTCCTTGATGTCATATGGGCGTCATGTTGCCCTACTGTGCTGCTGAGGCCGGATAGCCGTTCTTAGGCATCAAGCCGCTGAACTGCAGTGCTTCAATATACTGGGCTTTTTAAACTGTTGACTGTTATTAACTAGCTGACGATCCGGGTATGGTTTATCATTTGCCCCCAGATTTTGTGTGGCTGAGCTGGACTGCGAAGGCATACCAATCTTGTCTTTATGTCGTGGTCGATCCCTTTAATCACACGTTTATCTTTTTTCGCCTGCTCTCTACGCAAATGATGGTTCCGATGCTCCATTATTGCTTCTTTGTCGATTCCGTTTCCCGAGGGGGGAGATACTCCGCCCTTTCGGATTTCAAATTTAAAACAAAAAGGTGCCTTTTCTTTCTCCCTCCACCTATAAATAGAGATGCTTTTACCTCCTCCTTCTTCATCCTTCGCTTGAATTCCTCATCTTTGATGTTTATGTCGGCGTCTCCTACCTTTCTTCCTTTCAACCCGGTCCTTCCCTTCTATGTAAGCACTTCCGAAATATGTTTGCCCTTTTATGTCTCAAGAATCTGGAAAATACCTATGAGACTCTGTCTTTTCATAAAGAATTTGATTCGGATGGGAACCATCTTTCTTCTCAGGGATTGTTCCTTTCCTGTAACCCTTTTTCAGTTATCGTCGTATCATTTGTTTTAGGGCATCTGTCATTTCATGACGAGGATTCTCCTTCAATATATCCTTCTCTAGCGAAGGTTCTGCTTTGCTGTTTTGTAATCGCACGAATCTCTTTTCTTCCAGTGAAGTAAGAGACAATTGCGATTACATTCTTCGCAAGCCATTTTCAAGGTACGGCAGCGGTGAAGCAAGGGCGGCAACAATGCCGCAAAACTTTTCCTCTGCCATGTAACCGTAGAGGGGATGATTGCCAAGAAGTCTACCTTGACTTTAGATAAGGATCTTTCTCTGCTCTTCGTAGTCCAAGTCCGAGGCTGCATCCAGATCGCCGAGTGTTCGAAGTATAAGAGAAGATTTCGTAGTCAAATAGGATTTTCCCTTGTAAATAACTTGTAGTTGTAATAGATTCCACATTCAATGAAAGTCTGCCTTTTGCCTTCTGATTTGTTCTTAGCTTTTCAATATTTTGAAGCTTTACTCTTGCTCTTTTTCCTTAGATGGCGAGTGTATGCCATCTAGTCTTCGCAGTTCCTTTTATTTGCTTTCCACTTGCCCCGTGGTTATAGTTTGTAAGCTTTGGCCTTCAGCCTGACTTGCCCAGTTTGCAAGTATTTGTCTTCGGCCTGACTTGCTCAGTTTGCAAGTATTCGTCTTCGCCGTAGGTGTATCTCTCGCATTAAAGTATCAAGCTTCTGTCTTTAGGCTTGGCTTCTCAGTTTGGCTGAGTTGAAATGTTTGGCAAAACTTATGCCAAACTTTTTAATTTTTCTGAGGTGGGCATATGGGGAGCTTATCATGTTCCGCTGAGTCCTGCTCAGCCACCCAGACCTGCTGGGGAATAAATGTAGGGAACTTGTTTTGTTCCGCTGAGTCCTGCTCAGCCACCCAGACCTGCTGAGGAATAAATGTAGGGAACTTTTTTTGTTCCGCTGAGTCCTGCTCAGCCACCCAGACATTCTGGACAATAAATGTAGGGAACTTGTTTTGTTCCGCTGAGTCCTGCTCAGCCACCCAGACCTGCTGGGGAATAAATGTAGGGAACTTGTTTTCTTCCGCTGAGTCCTGCTCAGCCACCCAGACCTGCTGGGGAATAAATGTAGGGAACTTGTTTTGTTCCGCTGAGTCCTGCTCAGCCACCCAGACCTGCTGGGGAATAAATGTAGGGAACTTGTTTTGTTCCGCTAAGTCCTGCTCAGCCACCCAAGACCTGCTGGAGAATAAATGTAGGGAACTTGTTTTGTTCCGCTGAGTCCTGCTCAGCCACCCAGACCTGTTGGGGAATAAATGTAGGGAACTTGTTTTGTCCGCTGAGTCCTGCTCAGCCACCCAGACCTGCTGGGGAATAAATGTAGGGAACTTGTTTTGTTCCGCTGAGTCCTGCTCAGCCACCCAGACCTGCTGGGGAATAAATGTAGGGAACTTGTTTTGTTCCGCTGAGTCCTGCTCAGCCACCCAGACCTGCTGGAGAATAAATGTAGGGAACTTGTTTTATTCCCTGAGTCCTGCTCAGCCACCCAGACCTGCTGGGGAATAAATGTACGGAACTTGTTTTGTTCCGCTGAATCCTGCTCAGCCACCCAGACCTGCTGGGGAATAATATCGGGAAACCTGTCCCATCCTGCTGAGACCTGCTCAGCCTTCCAGACCTGCTGGGTAAGATGATGTTAAGACCTGCTCAACCTTCCAGACCTGCTGGGTAAGAATATCGGGAAACCTGTCCCATCCTACTGAGACCTGCTCAGCCTTCCAGACCTGCTGGGTAAGATGATGTTGAGACCTGCTCAACCTTCCAGACCTGCTGGGTAAGATGATGATGAGACCTGCTCAACCTTCCAGACCTGCTGGGTAAGATGATATTGAGACCTGCTCAACCTTCCAGACCTGCTGGGTAAGAATATCGTGAAACCTGTCCCATCCTGCTGAGTGAACAAAATATGAATCAAAGGAAACTGGAATTGAATAGTTGAGCACGTGGAGCTTGAAGCTGGAAAGGAGAAGGTCAGCCGGTTGTGTACAAGTAGGAAGATTTGTTGATTAGAAGTGGAGTTGTTGCAGCTGGGCAGCAGAGAAGAGAAAGGGAGAAGACATGCGTGAAGGCTTTTTAAATAGGGTGAATTGACAAGAATGTCCTCGGTGGTTAAAAGTCTGCAGTATAGCTAATAAGGGCATTATTGTAATTTTGCGTTTTTGTAACCAACTTTCAGCTTGCTGCTTCTTGTTAAATAGCATCAAGCTCTGTAACTGTTTTGAATTGAAGTTTCTGGATTCTCTCCATTGGAACGAAAAGCTTCTGGCGTGTTTTTGGTGTCTTCAAATCATCATTCTTCGTTTTGTCAATGTTGTGAGTTGTTTTGGTTTTAATCGTTTGTTTGTTTCCTTTCGCTTGTTGTTCTATTGCATTTGTTGAGCAATTTTGATATGGTATCAGAGAGATCTATGACTCTTCGTGCTGTGATTTTTGATTCGGTTCGCGAATTTGTGTTTGAAGTTTTATGCCTTGATAGACCTGGTTGATTTTCGTTAGTAATTGAGGCATTGTTAATTGGTTGAAATACGATGAATGTTAGTTCGAATGCTTCGTCCTCTAGAGGTAATCAGTCACAAGGATTGGAGAATCCACAACAAAATCCTTACTATCTTCACCCTAACGATAGCTCCGAGATTGTTCTACCACAGCCAGCTTTAACTCCACATAATTACCACACATGGAGCCGTACGTTTGAAATGGCGTTGATAGTTAAAAATAAGATAGGATTTATTGATGGAACAATTATTAAGCCAGCACCAACGGATCCTGAGTTTTCCCTTTGGAGACAAGTGAACACGATGGTTCAATCATGGATCATGAACTCTGCATCTCATTCAATTGCGCAGAGTATAATGTGGTTTGATAGTGCAGTTGATGCGTGGAATGATTTGAAACTAAGATATGGGAGCACAGATCCGTTTAGGCTTTCTGATCTGTTAGAGACGTTTTATGGAATTAGGCAAGAGAACCTCAGTGTTAATGAATACTTTACGAAGCTGAAAGTTGTTTGGGAGGAGCTGATGTCTGTGAGACCAATACATCTATGTGTATGTAGAGGTTGTAGGTGTGATGTAGGAGGTAAGATGAAACAGTTTGTGGAAAGTGACTATGTCATCAAGTTTATCAAGGGGTTGAATGACAGTTTTGATCAAGTCAAGTCACAGGTTTTCGTTATGACACCATTGCCAGATATAAACACGACGTTCTCTATGGCACTGAAGTATGAGAGGAAGGTGGTGTCTGATGCAGGAGTAATGTCATTTGAAACCAATCCTACAGCCTTATTGTCTGAGGAACAAGTGAATGAAGGTTTCGCAGCTAATGCCTATACTAGAAGGAAGCAGACTGGTGGTTACAGAAGAGGAAATGGGAGGTTCTATGCTGATGGCACGAAGCGTTTTCAGTGCACACACTGTGGGATGATTGGGCACACTGCTGAGAGGTGTTACAAGAAGTATGGTTTCCCACCGGGCTTTAAGCCTAAGAGCCAAGCCAATATGGCTGAAGTTGCAGATGCAGAATCATAGACATCTCAAGTTGATCAGCAGATGAAGACATTTCAATCATTGACACTGACACCATAGCAAAACCAGAAGCTTATAAGTTGGCTGAACAGAATGGATGACAGCCAAGAGGGAGACATAGTTTCTGCTAGCCCCAGTACTGTCTTGTCTGCCAAGGTTGAGAAGCTAGCAGGTAACACTGTAACTAATACTTTAAATACATGGATTTTAGATTCAGGAGCTACTGATCATATCACATATAATCTATCTCTATTTTCTTCATCTGAGCCTGTCAGTCATATTTTTATAAAACTCCCAAATAATGTGTCTGTTCAAGCCATACGTAAAGGCATAGTAGTCATCAACAAGTGTCTCACACTGACTGATGTCCTGTACGTGCCATCCTTCTCTTTTAATCTACTTTCCCTGAGCAAATTGGCATCTAATCCCAGATTAACTATCCAGTTTAATGGACCTTCTTGTTTGATCCAGGATCAATTGTCCAAGAGGATGATTGGTTTAGCTAAAGTATCTCATGGACTATACTGTCTCTGTGGTGATGATCTGCTGACACAGCATACTGCCTTAGCCTCTACAAATGATTCACTCTCCCTATTATGGCACTACAGGCTTGGACATGCCTCTCATGCAAGAACCAAAGATGTCTAGAAGCAAGACACCTCTATTCCAGCAGAACCTCTCTAGACACCCTGTACTGTTTCTCCTCTAGCTAGATTACATAAACTGCCATTTCCAATATCTTGTTCTGTTTCTGAAAAACCATTTTACTTGATACATGTAGACATGTGGGGTCCAAATAGATTTCCCACCTTGTATTCTTAGAAATATTTCTTGACTATAGTAGATGATTGTACAAGGTTCACTTGGGTGTACTTGATGAAATCCAAGGAAGAAACGAGACGTATTCTGCAAAGTTTTTGCTTGTATGTGCATACTCATTTTGAAAGGCGTGTGAAGACAATAAGAACTGACATTGCAAAAGAGTTTCATATGAATGAATTTTATATGATGCATGGGATTAAACACCAAACAAGCTGCATATATACTCCGCAGCAGAATGTATTGGTAGAAAGAAAATATCAGCACATCCTAGTTGTAGCCAGGTCATTGCAATTCCAAGCAAATCTGCCTATGTCTCTTTGGGTCTTTTCTGTGCTTCATGCTACATTTCTCATTAATATCCTCCCTACGCCAGTTCTTCAGCATAAGTCCCCTTTCCAAATTCTTTATCATTCAGTACCTCCTTATCACAGTTTAAAGGTCTTTGGCTGTCAAGCTTATGCCTACAACACAAATCCTCATAAACATAAGTTCTCTCCCAGGTCCATCTCATGCTTGTTTCTGGGACTTGCACCAAACACCAAGGGATACATTTTGTAGAATATGAGTACAAAGGACATTTTCATATCCAGAGATGTCGAATTTCATGAGCTATCTTTTCCATACGTGAACAAAACTGTTGAATCTGGCCATCCTCCTTCTCAACTCTCAGTTCCTCAGATCTTTCCATCTACTGACTATACCACCACCTTGCCCTTACCAGTAACCACTTCTGTTCCACAGGATCATCTTTCAACTGATGTCTCCACCTCTTCATCAAGTGACTCTGTCCTACCTACTCAATCATCGCCTACTCCATCATCGTCTGATTCTTTATCTCCCACTGGTTCTCCTTCTCCTTCACCACCTAGGTCCTTAACTCCTCAAACTGCTTCTACACTGCCAACTCTTATTCCTGAGATTCCTTTGACCTTTCTTGCTTCTGATACAGCTCAACCTAGAATTAGAAGAAACCTTCCTATCTCAATGACTATCACTGTAATCAACTTCATATGGCCACTCCTCTTTCTGTTACTGATCACATTCTGTACCCAATTGAAAACCACTATTCAATGCATTACTTAGCTCCTGAATATAAAAATTATGTACTTAATATTAGTTTGCAGCAAGAACCTGCTACATATCACCAGGTAGTAGAGTCAGTGCAATGGCAACAGGCTATGGCTCATGAACTGGCGGACTTGGATGCTAATGACACTTGGACCTTGGTTCCACTACCACCTAGTAAGAGACCCATTGGCTGCAAATGGGTCTACAAGATTAAGAGGAGGGCGGATGGTAGTATAGAAAGGTACAAAGCAAGGCTCGTGGCAAAGGGTTATACACAGCTGCCGGGCATAGACTATGAGGACACTTTTCCAACCATTGCCAAAATGACTACGATTAGACTGCTGCTGGCTATGGCTTCAATTAAGAATTGGCACCTTCATCGAATGGACGTTAACAACGCTTTCCTTCATGGAGATTTACAACAAGACATTTATATGACTCTTCCAGAAGGTGTTGAATCTCCTTATCCTAATGCGGTACGTAAGCTCAACAAATCACTTTATGGTCTTAAGCAAGCCAGTCGCCAATGGAATGCCAAGCTTACATCCTTCCTGCTTTCTGTTGGATTCTCACAGTCTAAGCATGATTACACTATGTTTACTCAGCAGTCCTCCCATTCTTTTCTTGTCTTACTGATTTATGTTGATGACATAGTTGTTGCTAGTGATTCTCTGTCAGCTATACAGACATTGAAGGCCACTCTGCATAATGCATTCAAAATCAAAGACCTAGGCCCTTTACGGTTCTTTCTGGGCTTAGAGATTGCCAGGTCTCAGGGGGGCTTGATGGTGTGCCAACAAAAATACACACTTGATTTACTGGAAGAGACAGGAAACCTGGAATCTAAGCCTGCCAAAACTCCCATGGAACAAAACCTCAAACTTTCTCATAATGACTCAGCTTTGATCCCAGATGTAACCTCATACAGAAGACTAATTGGAAGAATGCTGTATTTGACCATCACCAGACCTGACATTACTTATACAGTACAACAGCTGAGTCAGTTCTTGGACAAGCCAACTGAGTTACATTTAGCAGCAGCTCATAGACTTTTGAGATATTTGAAGAATAGTCCTGGAAGAGGCCTACTGTTCCCTAGTACAGGGGAGTTTAAGCTCAAGGCTTTCTCAAACGCAGACTGGGGATGGTGCTTAGAAACAAGGAGATCTGTGACGGGTTACTGTGTATTCTTGGGAAATTCATTGGTGTCTTGGAAAGCCAAGAAACAAACGACAGTTTCCAGGTCATCATCTGAAACGGAGTATAGAGCTCTTGCCTCCACCACATGTGAGGTTCAATGGATTCTCTATTTGTTAAGGGATTTGGGAGTAACGCATAAAGAGCCAGTTGAGATTTTCTGTGACAATAGAAGTGCGATTTTTATTGTGGAAAATCCTGTGTTTCATGAGAGGACAAAACATATAGATATAGATTGCCACATCATAAGGGACAAATATCAAGAAGGTATTGTTATACCAATGCCTATCAGGACAGAGCTTCAAGAAGGTTGGTTAGCTTAACTGATGCTCTTGGGATGTGTAACATTTATGAGCTGCCAGCATTGAGAGGGGGTGTTGAAGATGCGAAGGCAATGCTGCACAGCAAGGGTGAAAAGGATGAAGAAAATTTGAGTGAACAAAAAATATGAATCGAAGGAAACTGGAATTGAATAGTTGAGCACGTGGAGCTTGAAGCTGGAAAGGAGAAGGTCAGCTGGTTGTGTACAAGTAGGAAGATTTGTTGATTAGAAGTGGAGTTGTTGCAGCTGGGTAGCAGAGAAGAGAAAGGGAGAAGACATACGGGAAGGCTGTTTAAATAGGGTGAATTAACAAGAATGTCCTCGGTGGTTAAAAGTCTGCAGTATAGCTAATAAGGGCATTATTGTAATTTTGCATTTTTGTAACCAACTTTCAGCTTGCTGCTTCTTGTTAAATAGCATCAAGCTCTGTAACTGTTTTGAATTGAAGTTTCTGGATTCTCTCCATTGGAACGAAAAGCTTCTGGCGTGTTTTTGGTGTCTTCAAATCTTCATTCTTCGTTTTGTCAATGTTGTGAGTTGTTTTGGTTTTAATCGTTTGTTTGTTTCCTTTCGCTTGTTGTTCTATTGCATTTGTTGAGCAATTTTGATATGGTATCAGAGAGATCTATGACTCTTCGTGCTATGATTTTTGATTCGGTTGAATCGCGAATTTGTGTTTGAAGTTTTATGCCTTGATAGACCTGGTTGATTTTCGTTAGTAATTGAGGCATTGTTAATTGGTTGAAATACGATGAATGTTAGTTCGAATGCTTCGTCCTCTAGAGGTAATCAGTCACAAGGATTGGAGAATCCACAACAAAATCCTTACTATCTTCACCCTAACGATAGCCCCGAGATTGTTCTAGCACAGCCAGCTTTAACTCCACATAATTACCACACATAGAGCCGTACATTTGAAATGGCGTTGGTAGTTAAAAATAAGATAGGATTTATTGATGTAACAATTATTAAGCCAGCACCAACGGATCCTGAGTTTTCCCTTTGGAGACAAGTGAACACGATGGTTCAATCATGGATCATGAACTCTGCATCTCATTCAATTGCGCAGAGTATAATGTGGTTTGATAGTGCAGTTGATGCGTGGAATGATTTGAAACTAAGATATAGGAGCACAGATCCGTTTAGGCTTTCTGATCTGTTAGAGACGTTTTATGGAATTAGGCAAGAGAACCTCAGTGTTAATGAATACTTTACGAAGCTGAAAGTTGTTTGGGAGGAGCTGATGTCTGTGAGACCAATACCTCTATGTGTATGTAGAGGCTGTAGGTGTGATGTAGGTGGTAAGATGAAACAGTTTGTGGAAAGTGACTATGTCATCAAGTTTATCAAGGGGTTGAATGACAGTTTTGATCAAGTCAAGTCACAGGTTTTGGTTATGACACCATTGCCAGATATAAACACGACGTTCTCTATGGCACTGAAGTATGAGAGGAAGGTGGTGTCTGATGCAGGAGTAATGTCCTTTGAAACCAATCCTACAGCCTTAGTGTCTGAAGAACAAGTGAATGAAGGTTTCGCAGCTAATGCCTATACTAGAAGGAAGCAGACTGGTGGTTACAGAAGAGGAAATGGGAGGTTCTATGCTTATGGCACGAAGCATTTTCAGTGCACACACTGTGGGATGATTGGGCACACTGCTGAGAGGTGTTACAAGAAGTATGGTTTCCCACCGGGCTTTAAGCCTAAGAGCCAAGCCAATATGGCTGAAGTTGCAGATGCAAAATCACAGACATCTCAAGTTGATCAGCAGATGAAGACATTTCAATCATTGACACTGACACCACAGCAAAACCAGAAGCTTATAAGTTGGCTGAACAGAATGGATGACAGCCAAGAGGGAGACATAGTTTCTGCTAGCCCCAGTACTGTCTTGTCTGCCAAGGTTGAGAAGCTAGCAGGTAACACTGTAACTAATACTTTAAATACATGGATTTTAGATTCAGGAGCTACTGATCATATCACATATAATCTATCTCTATTTTCTTCATCTGAGCCTGTCAGTCATATTTTTATAAAACTCCCAAATAATGTGTCTGTTCAAGCCATACGTAAAGGCATAGTAGTCATCAACAAGTGTCTCACACTGACTGATGTCCTGTACGTGCCATCCTTCTCTTTTAATCTACTTTCCCTGAGCAAATTGGCATCTAATCCCAGATTAACTATCCAGTTTAATGGACCTTCTTGTTTGATCCAGGATCAATTGTCCAAGAGGATGATTGGTTTAGCTAAAGTATCTCATGGACTATACTGTCTCTGTGGTGATGATCTGCTGACACAGCATACTGCCTTAGCCTCTACAAATGATTCACTCTCCCTATTATGGCACTACAGGCTTGGACATGCCTCTCATGCAAGAACCAAAGATGTCTAGAAGCAAGACACCTCTATTCCAGCAGAACCTCTCTAGACACCCTGTACTGTTTCTCCTCTAGCTAGATTACATAAACTGCCATTTCCAATATCTTGTTCTGTTTCTGAAAAACCATTTTACTTGATACATGTAGACATGTGGGGTCCAAATAGATTTCCCACCTTGTATTCTTAGAAATATTTCTTGACTATAGTAGATGATTGTACAAGGTTCACTTGGGTGTACTTGATGAAATCCAAGGAAGAAACGAGACGTATTCTGCAAAGTTTTTGCTTGTATGTGCATACTCATTTTGAAAGGCATGTGAAGACAATAAGAACTGACATTGCAAAAGAGTTTCATATGAATGAATTTTATATGATGCATGGGATTAAACACCAAACAAGCTGCATATATACTCCGCAGCAGAATGTATTGGTAGAAAGAAAATATCAGCACATCCTAGTTGTAGCCAGGTCATTGCAATTCCAAGCAAATCTGCCTATGTCTCTTTGGGTCTTTTCTGTGCTTCATGCTACATTTCTCATTAATATCCTCCCTACGCCAGTTCTTCAGCATAAGTCCCCTTTCCAAATTCTTTATCATTCAGTACCTCCTTATCACAGTTTAAATGTCTTTGGCTGTCAAGCTTATGCCTACAACACAAATCCTCATAAACATAAGTTCTCTCCCAGGTCCATCTCATGCTTGTTTCTGGGACTTGCACCAAACACCAAGGGATACATTTTGTAGAATATGAGTACAAAGGACATTTTCATATCCAGAGATGTCGAATTTCATGAGCTATCTTTTCCATACGTGAACAAAACTGTTGAATCTGGCCATCCTCCTTCTCAACTCTCAGTTCCTCAGATCTTTCCATCTACTGACTATACCACCACCTTGCCCTTACCAATAACCACTTCTGTTCCACAGGATCATCTTTCAACTGATGTCTCCACCTCTTCATCAAGTGACTCTGTCCTACCTACTCAATCATCGCCTACTCCATCATCGTCTGATTCTTTATCTCCCACTGGTTCTCCTTCTCCTTCACCACCTAGGTCCTTAACTCCTCAAACTGCTTCTACACTGCCAACTCTTATTCCTGAGATTCCTTTGACCTTTCTTGCTTCTGATACAGCTCAACCTAGAATTAGAAAAAACCTTCCTATCTCAATGACTATCACTGTAATCAACTTCATATGGCCACTCCTCTTTCTGTTACTGATCACATTCTGTACCCAATTGAAAACCACTATTCAATGCATCATTTAGCTCCTGAATATAAAGATTATGTACTTAATATTAGTTTGCAGCAAGAACCTGCTACATATCACCAGGTAGTAGAGTCCGTGCAATGGCAACAGGCTATGGCTCATGAACTGGCGGCCTTGGATGCTAATGACACTTGGACCTTGGTTCCACTACCACCTAGTAAGAGACCCATTGGCTGCAAATGGGTCTACAAGATTAAGAGGAGGGCGGATGGTAGTATAGAAAGGTACAAAGCAAGGCTCGTGGCAAAGGGTTATACACAGCTGCCGGGCATAGACTATGAGGACACTTTTCCAACCGTTGCCAAAATGACTACGATTGGACTGCTGCTGGCTATGGCTTCAATAAAGAATTGGCTCCTTCATCGAATGGACGTTAACAACGCTTTCCTTCATGGAGATTTACAACAAGACATTTATATGACTCTTCCAGAAGGTGTTGAATCTCCTTATCCTAATGCGGTATGTAAGCTCAACAAATCACTTTATGGTCTTAAGCAAGCCAGTCGCCAATGGAATGCCAAGCTTACATCCTTCCTACTTTCTGTTGGATTCTCACAGTCTAAGCATGATTACACTATGTTTACTCAGCAGTCCTCCCATTCTTTTCTTGTCTTACTGATTTATGTTGATGACATAGTTGTTGCTAGTGATTCTCTGTCAGCTATACAGACATTGAAGGCCACTCTGCATAATGCATTCAAAATCAAAGACCTAGGCCCTTTACGGTTCTTTCTGGGCTTAGAGATTGCCAGGTCTCAGGGGGGCTTGATGGTGTGCCAACGAAAATACACACTTGATTTACTGGAAGAGACAGGAAACCTGGCATCTAAGCCTGCCAAAACTCCCATGGAACAAAACCTCAAACTTTCTCATAATGACTCAGCTTTGATCCCAGATGTAACCTCATACAGAAGACTAATTGGAAGAATGATGTATTTGACCATCACCAGACCTGACATTACTTATACAGTACAACAGCTGAGTCAGTTCTTGGACAAGCCAACTGAGTTACACTTAGCAGCAGCTCATAGACTTTTGAGATATTTAAAGAATAGTCCTGGAATAGGCCTACTGTTCCCTAGTACAGGGGAGTTTAAGCTCAAGGCGTTCTCAGACGTAGACTGGGGAGGTGCTTAGAAACAAGGAGATCTGTGACGGGTTACTGTGTATTCTTGGGAAATTCATTGGTGTCTTGGAAAGCCAAGAAACAAACGACGGTTTCCAGGTCATCATCTGAAGCGGAGTATAGAGCTCTTGCCTCCACCACGTGTGAGGTTCAATGGATTCTCTATTTGTTGAGGGATTTGGGAGTAATGCATAAAGAGACAGTTGAGATTTTCTGTGACAATAGAAGTGCGATTTACATTGTGGAAAATCCTGTATTTCATGAGAGGACAAAACATATAGATATAGATTGCCACATCATAAGGGACAAATATCAAGAAGGTATTGTTATACCAATGCCTATCAGGATAGAGCTTCAATTAGCAGATTTGCTAACGAAGGCACTTGATTCAAGAAGGTTGGCTAGCTTAACTGATGCTCTTGGGATGTGTAACATTTATGAGCTGCCAGCATTGAGAGGGGGTGTTGAAGATGCGAAGGCAATGCTGCACAGCAAGGGTGAAAAGGATGAAGAAAATTTGAGTGAACAAAATATGAATCGAAGGAAACTGGAATTGAATAGTTGAGCACGTGGAGCTTGAAGCTGGAAAGGAGAAGGTCAGCTGGTTGTGTACAAGTAGGAAGATTTGTTGATTAGAAGTGGAGTTGTTGCAGCTGGGCAGCAGAGAAGAGAAAGGGAGAAGACACGCGGGAAGACTGTTTAAATAGGGTGAATTGACAAGAATGTCCTCGGTGGTTAAAAGTCTGCAGTATAGCTAATAAGGGCATTATTGTAATTTTGCGTTTTTGTAACCAACTTTCAGCTTGCTGCTTCTTGTTAAATAGAAGCAAGCTCTGTAACTGTTTTGAATTGAAGTTTCTGGATTCTCTCCATTGGAAAGAAAAGCTTCTGGCGTGTTTTTGGTGTCTTCAAATCTTCATTCTTCGTTTTGTCAATGTTGTGAGTTGTTTTGGTTTTAATCGTTTGTTTGTTTCTTTTCACTTGTTGTTCTATTGCATTTGTTGAGCAATTTTGACATCGAGTTCCCGTAAAGTGTAAATTTTCCGTTATCAGAAATTCCAAAAAATAAAATGTGTATATCTTGGTTAATATGTGAGTACGTTACTCTGTAACACCATGTCGTATATTGTATTTTTGTTCCTTACAACTGAATTGATGTTCAATGTGAATAGTTGAGAGAAAATAAGAGACAAAAATACACTACAGCGCTTCTTTATTCAAGTTACCAGAATGGAAGAAAAACTCTGGTAAATGTAAATACGAAACCGAAAACTATGGGGTTATCAGTGTAACTTAATGGATTACATGAGCTAAATGTGTAAAAGATCTCAAAATTTATAAAACAAGAGTCAAGTTTTCGGGATAATGAAGACAGACTCAAAATGGTCTTGAACGAACGTTTGGTGAACTTCGGTATCTACTATACCGAATTCAAAATGATCTGCCCGAAAGTTCTGTGAACCATTTGATAAATTTCTATGTGAATGACCAAACACACTACCAAACTCAGTTTTGAAACTCATATCACCTAACTCCAAAATGGCATCTCCGAACATTTGGACAGATATTCACAATTAGTCAAAGTCAACGTCAAAATCATAGTTTCACTGCACTCAAAAGTATGAGCTTGCAATGTAGAGTCATCAAATATTTTGTCATAAGATCGGTAAGAAAACAGAGAGTTCTAGGGAAGGAGACCTAACTTATGACCAAACTCATGATTGAGTTCGGTGACAACGAACATTCGGCCGCTGAGTTCAGCGTATTGTAATATAGTTGTGCGATGTGATTTTAAAACTACAAAATGTTATATCTATCCCCTATCTACCTCAAATTGATTGTTCATTTATTGTCAACGTCTCTAATGATATTTTGTAGTGAATTTTTTTAGTGTAGTCTTGTTCATTGTCGAAGGCAAAAAAACATTTGAAAATCAACTTTGGAAATAATGTGGCAGTGAAGTGGAATCAAGGAGATCCGAACCACTATAAACTGTATGTCTTCATTTACTATCTCCATCATCTTTAGTATTGTTTTGGTGAATATTGTTGAAGCGGGATAAATTAAGAAAAACTTAAAAGATTGTCTAACACTCTATTTACTTCATCAAAAGCGTTCTTCACGAACGTAACGTAAACTACACTACAAATTCGATCCAAGCCACAAGTAAAACAATAATGAGATGGAAATTTTAGCGCAGTGACTTAGATATATTAACGAAAGGATTCACGGTATTGCCAGCAGAATATAGAATCCTCAAAAGAGTACGGAAAAAAAACAGTGGAAAACGTAATATTTCATTGCTCAATAACAGAAAATGCATATTAAAGGATGAAGCACAGTCTGAAATAGAAATGGAGACAAACAGGAGTACAATCTGAAATAGAAATGGCCCAAAGTTGAAACAGAAACTAGATGAACCAGATCAATGTAGACAATAAATATGAGAGTGCTTACTAGCATGAAAATGATTAGGAGGCATTTTTTCCGTGAGTTGAACAATCAACCAATCTAGGTACCGAGACAGCATTTGCAGGTCTCCTTGCAGGCCTTATCACAAAAAACAAGTTGCGTATCAAGACAGTCCGAAAGGCAGTTGATGCAGGGGGTACAACATACCTGAAGCAAATTACGGCTCCAAGAACTGTAAATTCCTGTTGGCAGCTTGGGATTCCCATCTTGTTCGCTAACCCATAAATCCTCTACTGGTGAAGGCTCACGAATGCGCCAACCCGCCGTGAAGATCAAAGCTACAAGTATGATAATCGCCAACTTTGCCATAAAAGACCTGATGGGTTTTGTTTAGCCTGTAAATTTTTTATTTTAAAGTTTACAAGTTACCTTTCCAACATCTATTAGCTTTTATAGAAATTCATTGCAGAGAGGTCACCTACGAGCGGCAATCGATGGTTACAATGTCTTGAGGTGCCAAACTATAAGCATCGAAAAACTTTTGTACTATTCTCATTTAGACCATTCGTAGGGATCTTTGATGCTTGGAACGCTTCTGAAAAATCCATTATATTTATTTTTCTGTAAACTGTATACTTGGTCAAGCATCAATATGTTTTGTGTCCTTCTGTGGAAGCCGTCTTGATCCTCCTAAAGACAATTATGGAGTCTCGCCAGCTTATGATTTCATGTTCTAACCTTCCTGTTTTATGTAAAATATTCCACGCCTCAAGATCACCTGCTGCTCAATATTTTTGTCGGGAATCGACTTTGTTGAAGATACAGGTATGACATTGCAAGGCAAAAAGAAGAAAAGAAGAGGCAAGTCGAAGCAAGAGCCAAGTGAATAAATGCTTTCAAGTATTTGGCTAAAATAAAATAGCAGTCAGTGATATAGCACGAAGTCATAGGACAATTAGCTGGTCTTGACACGTGTGGCACGCATGGCAAGCTTGATGCATAGTTTTGGCACGTATGGCACGGTTGGCACGCTTGGTGCGCTGGTCTTGACAAGGATGGCGCGGGTGACTCGTTTGATGTGTTGGCAGTTGGCTTTAGCGCAAAATTGCAGAAGATGCTGTATCAAGCCTCCTCACTCACATCCAAGCCTCCTCCGTCACCAATTGTTGGCCCACATATTAATCGATCTTCTTGCTCCATTCTAATTGCACCACGTGACACTTAAACCTCCTAATGCTTGATTGGTTCTTTCTGTTCGGCCAATTTCATGCAAAGACTTCCTTGATCACTGAGATGCATTGCCACATACACTTCAACATAAAAAGCAAAAAAGATGGAGCCCCCTGCATTGGCCGGATGAATCCTGAAGAATCGCCCCTCCAGCCGCCTTAGTCCGGTCAATTGCAGCATCTGTATTGAGCTTCACTCGACCCGAAAAAGGCAACAACCAACGTACCACTTGAATCTGGCAGATTCGAAGAGTAGGCATTAGACCGGCCTGATATAGTATCAGGTAATTTTGTGCAATCTTATTTCATCCATACTCCTGCAATAAATATAAGCATACGAACGTATGCTGCAAACAACGCCGATGCGCTCATGGACGATCATCGAAAGTCACTGCTGTGTAGGAGCGCCAAATGTTTAAAACAATGATCCCATGAAGAACTCCATGCAAAACTACCCATACGTAGAGGAAGCAGAGGAGAACCACCAAGACATGAGATACGATCTAATATAAGTTAGTGTAGGACGTGGAAATGTCTAATAAATGTTCAAATTAACGCCATATGTGATGAATAGTTGTACACCGGAAAATTATATGATCAATGGTCGCCGATGATGCATGACAAAAAGGGCACTGAATGGGCATGATCATGAGAAAGCGATATAAAAAATCTTCCAATGGCAAAGCTCAAAAATGATTTAAATTGAGTCGACAAAAGACAGAGCATATGAAATTTAATTTTTGCAACAAATGAATGACATTAGAATCTTATGTAAAACTAAGAGACCAAGAGATTTATCTGAGTGGGAGTTAAGAATTTAGATTCTATATTATAAAGAATAGAGGAATTGACAAGGACGTGAATGACAAGTACAAGTGGGATTAATAAAGTAGAGAAGTACGTCAAGTCTTCTTTGTGATTGGAAAGTACCTTTGAAGCTTAAAAAGAAGAATTACTAGCGGCAGTAAGACTCGTACTGCTGAACGGGTCAGAGTGTTGAGCAGTCAATTATGAGTATGAACAAAGAATACGAGTGGTGAAAATAAGAATGTTAGGATAGATGTGTTAATATATAAAGAATGACAAAATAAGAAATGATTATATAAGGAGAAATGTTAAGATGATTCCTATAGTTGAGAAGATAAAGGAAGGTAAGATTAAGATGGTATGGACATGTGCAAAGGCGTCTTACAGATGTCCATGTTAGGTAGTGCGAGACAATGAATGAGGTGCATGTTTTAAATATAGAAGAGGGAGACCAAATAAGACATGAAGATAGATGATAAGGAAGGATACGACTTATATGAAAATTGGAGAACATATAGTCAATATAGAACACAGTGGAAACAGTTTATTCATGTGGCCGATGTCATGTAGAAGGTATATGATTTAAGTGAATTTTTGATACTTAGCATTGAATCACGGTTCAGATAATTGATAGTTTTGAAAGATGTGCATTCTAAAGTCTCATATTATGCATTAGGTATTACGAGATACATAGAGACATAGAATTTAGGCTATGACTCAAAAACAAAACAAAAACAAATTGAAATAAATAATTCATAAATAAAGTAAAAAAAGCAAACAAAAAATAAAATAAATTAAATAAAACGCAAGAAAAACGATTAATCTATAATAAAAAAAAAGACTCGATCGTTTTTGTTGGGTTGTTGTTGCGATGTTCCTGCTTATACTAACTCCACGTCTGAACAGATCCATGGCCGTTAGAGCTGATGAAAAAAAATTAAACTATAATGTAAAAATCGATTGACCTCCTTATCAGAAAATCTTGGTGCTTAGTATGCAAACTCTAGTCGATGTAAAACTTTTGCGAATCATATTGTTGAAGAATATGTCAAATATTGTAGCATATTTGCTGCAAAGACTATACATAAATATAACTATTGCTACATGCAAACAAACGTAATTACTTAGTCTAACATTGTGTATCATCGATAAAAAAAATAAAAAAAACAAAAGAAAAGTTGTATAAACACCTGGTTCATTCCATCTTTAAGGTATAACTTTGTGACATGCCTAATATGACTAAGTAGTCAGCACAAAAACTAACATTAACTTCTTACTAAGATGAGAACATTTTCATTAACTTAAAGGAAATCACTCGTATTATTTTGTAACGCCTTGTTTACAAAGGATGTTCAGCTCTCGGCCTTCCTCTTCTAATAAGTCCTGCAATGCTCAAATGGTATACAATGGGCCGTTCGATTGTGATACTGTCGAGCGCATTAACGTTTTTTTTTTTTTTTCCGTTACCTTACTCGTTGTCCCATTCCCATCTGTGTTTCTCTCCTGAGAGATTGAGATTTGCTGACTGAAGGTGGCTTGTGTTAGTGGATGATCGTGAACTACAAACTGTTACGTAAGTGTGGTTTAGTAAAAAAAAAAAAAAATTCACAATCTACCGGCATAACCGTTTATGATTGGCAATGACAAACATTTAGCAGGAATGGATCAGTATATCCAACTCCTCTCCTGAGTGGTAAAACTTTCAATCAATATTGTTGAAGAATCGTCTGCAAAAATAAACAAAGTAACTAACCGAGGTGTCATACCGAGCTGAGGTGCCTACCTGAAATGGAGAAGTAAATGAGTGATAAGCTGAGGTACCATGCCGAGGTTAGGATCAGAGATAAAAGGCGTGCCGAGATGAGGTGATAAGCTATAGTGAGGCAGAAGTAAAGGAGTACCGAGCTGAGGTGCCAAGCCGAGGCGATGACAGAAGTAAAGTGCTCGAGCTAAGCAGATGAAGGGCCGAGCAAAAAATATACAGTGCCGAGGTGACAAGATGCAGTGCCGAGGTGAAACAGCACAATACCAAGGTGATATGATAAAGTGCCGAAGTAATGTGATAAGGCGCCAAAGTGAAGAAAGATTAGAATCAAGATGTACCAAGCCAAAATAAGAAGTGCCGAGGTAAGCTAAAATAAGAAGGGTTGAGGTGATAAAGTGGCTGAGCTGAAGGAAAGAATGTCAAGCCGAGGTGACGAAGTAAAGGCACTAAAAGTGAATAGCAATGACGGGATGCCAAGCTAAGGTGACGAGGTAAAGGAAAATAAATGAATGTACCAAGACTTGGTGAGCACAGTAACGACATCAGAACAAATATATTAATAGCGGCAACAAAGAGACAAAACTGCCGAGCTAAAACAACAGATAAATACAAGAATCTCGAAGGCATAACTGAAAAGATGAACATTGCAATGGCATAATCCAGAAAATACAGAAAAAAAGATATGTATTTATACGAACACACTGTATACATCCACTAGTTCAGTAGACTAAATAAACAATTATACATATAATTCAACCGTTAAAGAGCCTTTGGTGGCTTGAGGTTTCTTACCTCTTCCAAGCCTTATAAAAGGGCAAACACTTGTGCATTTATTCTGAAAAGGACTGAATAAAATTTTTACAGTCCAGCCTCCAATTTTTGCTCTCTTATTTTAACTATACACACTTGCATATTTTACAATGTGTGCCTGCAAAATTTCGACAAATATAACACAAATTCGCCGCCAGATTGTACAATACTTAGAATTCTTTTTCAAATATTTGTGCGTGTTGTCTAAGTGTGTGTATAAATATATCTATACATGGTTGAACAACTTAAACACTATTTTGGTACGTCTCTTGTGAAAAAAATCCATAAAAAGACTTGGTGATATAGGTATATATGGGCTTGGAAATGGAGGCTACTTCATTCCTGTGAGCTAGATTGGACAGAGGTTTCTTAAATGACAAGATCATTGATGAAGCCGGATCTTCACCAAGAGTCTAGACGACCTCAAATAAGCTCCGTCAGTTAACGTGAAGAACTGTTAACTGGGATCGAAAGTGTGTAGCTAGAATAGCGTCAAATACCCAGCACAAAGAAGCACAGGTCAGAGGTCTCGGGGGGTTGGCCCCGGGAAAAACCCTCCGACGCTCAAGTCAGTTTGGGTCATATCTCACTGAGATTATGATGTAAAGGGTGAGTTAGAAATTTCTCACAGTATCTGCCGAGGAGGAGAGTGTATGAATTGGCTTTAGGGTATGAAAGATTGAATTCCGGATCTCGGTCCCTTTTCTTTGTCTTGATTGGCTTGCCTTTATAGATCTTTTTCTAGCTTTAAGACCCTGATAGTAGCTTGGAGAAGACGCTTTGTTTAGGACAGAGAGCCTAAGATACAATAGGTCTGTTGATGTGATCAATAGGCTGACTAATGTGATCAATAGGCCAGCCTGGTTGATGTAACTAATAGACCGGCTGTTGTGACCTTGGCGTGTTCAGGAAGACTAACCAGCTGTAGTCACTATATTTGAAGAGTATCTCTGTTTAAGGGTCCCACGAAATATTATCGTGATGGGTTTATTTGCTGTGGTACACAGCTGAACCCTGCCGAAGTGTATGACTTGCTGTGGTACACAGCTGAACCTTGCCGAGGTGTGTGACTTGGCCTTATCCCGTGGAAGTGGTCTGAAGTGCGGTATCTAGACATAGGATGACGTTGAGGCCGAGGTGCATACCTAAACACATTCTTCGATGTTATAAGGACGCCATGATGCCCTGCTGAAGTGTCGCTGAGGCTGAACACCCGTACTTAAGCGCTGAACTGCTGAACTGCAGTACTTTGTATGATGGGCTACTGGAATTGAGCTATTGACTGTTGTTGACTAACAGACGATTCAGTTATGGTTTATCATTTGCCCCCAGATTTTGTGTGGCTGAGTTGAACAGTGAAGGCAGACAAATCTTGTTCCTGTGATGTGGCAATCCTTCATTGATTGCGTAGTTTTCCTTTTACGCGCTCAGTAATTCCAACTTTCAATGTAAGCGCTATTTTCGATACCTTATTATTGCTTTCTCGGTGGTTTCATTTCCCGAGGGAGGGAGATGTGTGAACCTTTGCCTTTTCGAATTTTAAATTTCAAATGAAAAGGGACGCCTTTTCGTCCTCCCCTGCTTATAAATAGAAATGATTTCTCCCCCTCATTCTGCATTCTCCACTTATCTTCTTCGTCTTTGAACCCTATCCTTGTCTTCTGCAGTGTTTTTCCTTTCAATCCAGCCCCTCATTTTTATGTAAAAGTTCCAAAGCATGTATACTCCCTCTTACTCAGAGGATCTGGAGGATGACCGTGAGGTCCAATCCTTCTATGAAAAATTTGGCTCTGATGGGGACAACCGTCTCTCAAGGAGATCATGCCTTACTGTCGTATCCTCTTTCGTTACTTCCATATCCTTCGTTTTAGCACCCCTGCCATCTCTTGGTAGGGGTCCTCCTTTAACATATCCTTTTCCAGCAAAGGATTCATTTTGTTGTACTTCAAACATGGATAGGTCAAATGAACAAGCATCCCGCTTTATGATTACATGGCAGAGCAAAACTTTTACTGCTTCCATATCTTGAAGATGGCCTGCGAAGAATGTAATCGCAATTGTTTATTGCTTCACTGGAAGAAGAGGGATTTGTGTGATTGATGCCTGTCAAGGAATCTGTCCAGATCTGGATAAGGAGCATTCTGAGCTTGCTGACCTCCATAGTCCTAAGACTGTAGTTGAAGACCGAAGTGCTTAGTCCCAAAGTGGAATTGATCTCAGAGAAGATGAAGAAGTTGTAAAGTAGAATAGGATTTTCTATAGTTGTAATAGATTTTGTATTTCAATGAAAATCCAACTTCTGCTCTTTGGCCTCTTTTAGCTTCTTTTACTGTTTTTATCCACAGCATGTGAAGTTGTGCTTGCTTTGTCTTGAATACAAATATTTGTCCTCAGCTCTGCAAAGCCTTGCTCTTTTTTCCATAATTGCAAGTGTTTCAGCACTGCAAAGTTTTATTTGCTTTATGCAAATATTTGTCTTCAGCTTTATGAAAAGCTTCACTTGCTTTATGCAAGTATTTGTCTTCAGCTTCACTTGCTCTATTTAAATAGTTTGCAAGTATTTGTCTTCAGCTTTACTTGCTCTATTTTAATAGTTTGCAAGTATTTGTCTTCAGCTCAGCCAAAAGAGTATCTTTTGTATGCTGACTTTTTGCCGAAGTAATAAGCTTCAGCTTTTGCACTTGGCTCTTCAGCTCTGCTGGGTCTTGATGAATTTTAAGATGTGGTAAAAACTTTGTCCCCTTCTCATCAACCCTTTTCGCTTTGCTGAGCTAGAATATAGGCAAATCTTGTCTCATTGTTAAGACTTGCTGAATCCCTCAGTTCTGCTGAGGTGAAAATATAGGGAACTTCTCCCGCTGTTGAGTCCTGCTCAACCTCTTAGACCTGCTGAGTTGAAAATATAGGGAACTTATCCTGCTGTTGAGTCCTGCTCAACCTCTCACACCTGCTGAGTTGAAAATATAGGAAACTTATCCCGCTGTTGAATCCTGCTCAACCTCTCAGACCTGCTGAGGTGAAAATATAGGGAACTTTGCTGAGTTGAAAATATAGGGAACTTATCCCGCTGTTGAGTCCTGCTCAACCTCTCAGACCTGCTGAGGTGAAAATATAAGGAACTTATCCTACTGTTGAGTCCTGCTCAACCTCTCAGACCTGTTGAGGTAAAAATATAGGGAACTTATCCCACTGTTGAGTCCTGCTCAACCTCTCAGACCTGCTGAGGTAAAAATATAGGGAACTTATTCCACTGTTGAGTCCTGCTCAACCTCTAAGACCTACTGAGTTGAAAATATAGGAAACTTATCCCGTTGTTGAGTCATGCTCAACCTCTCAGACCTGCTGAGGTGAAAATATAGGGAACTTATCCCACTGTTGAGTCCTGCTCAACCTCTCAGTCCTGCTGAGGTGAAAATAATATTGAGACCTGCTCTACCTCCCAGACCTGCTAGGGTAAAGATAATGTTGAGACCTGCTCAACCTCCCAGACCTGCTGGGGTAAAGAATATCGGGAAACATGTCCATCCTGCTGAGACCTGGTCAGCCTCCCAGACCTGCTGGGGTAAAGAATATCGGGAAACCTGTCCCAACGTGCTGAGAACTGCTCAGCCTCCCAGACCTCCTGGGTAAAGAATATCGGGAAACCTGTCCCATCCTGCTGAGACCTGCTCAGCCTCCCAGACCTGCTGGGGTAAAGATAATGTTGAGACCTGCTCAACCTCCCAGACCTACTGGGGTAAAGAATATCGAAAAAACATGTCCCATCCTGCTGAGACCTACTCAGCCTCCCAGACCTGCTGGGGTAAAGATAATGTTGAGACCTGCTCAACCTCCCAGACCTGCTGAGGTAAAGATATATCTGCCCCCACTTTCGTCGTGGATGATATATAGGCATATTATTAAATCATGCACCATAGGGTGACTTAACTTTCTTGGCTGAATGCCAAATAAGAATATCCAGTTGAATAATAGAAACTGGTCCCTTGATAACATAAGGCTGAGCCAGAGGATACCAGATGAGCGCAAGAAGAGACAAGCCATGATTCGATTGAATTAGGGACTATTGCCGTTATATCAGCCTTATATGCTCATGAACCCATATCCCCGTTTCATCAGAATCTGAATCCTCATCACTTAGGAAACCTTGATGAGACCCAGCTTTACAATTCTCATCTGGAGGGGGTCTACCAAAGTCTAGCCTATTGTGGAGCCTAGACCTTGGATTATGAAAACGTTGCAGGTGACCCAGCTCAATAAGACGCCCAATCTCTTGTCCGAGCTGCCTACAATCTTCTGTATCATGACCAATATCATGATGATAAAGGCAGTACAATTGATGGTTTCTTTTGCGGACTGGTCCAGCCAGGGGCTGGGGTTCGTTCGCTAGAGACTTTTTCCTCATGTAGGAAAGAATATGGGCTTTTGAAGCCAGCAGAGAGTTCCTTTCCTTTCCTCAGCCTCCTAACCAGATCTTAACAGAGCACCTTTCCTGCAATGGTGCTTTGCCTTTATTGTCAATTTTCTGCCATGTTTAAATGGCAAAGAGGCCTTCTGGGTACACTTTAGGCTCTAATAGCTAAACCTTTGTTCTGGCCGTCTCACCTCGGCCATAAACTCGGCCTGACGTCTGGGGGAATAACCAGGCCGAGTGAGAGAATACTCCAGATGTTCCAGTGGGTGAGAGTTATCAGAATGGGACCCACTGGACTTTGCTGCAGAGGCCTTCCCCTTCATCTCCCTCACTACTGCTTGGAAGACCTCTGTGTTCTGAGCCACATAGCGAATGGCTTGCCTGTGCTCTTCATATGTGAAGGCAATGGGAGTTGAGGATTCTCCCGACTCCGTAGAGCATTGATCAGTTTGTTGCTGAGAAGACCTTTGGCTCCTCCTGGATGTCGTAGGTTGCTTGGACCCTTGACTATCTCTTCTACTCATATTTCTCTCAATAGCTTCCAAGGGCAATTAGAAAAGCTCTGAGTAATCGTTTTAGAGAAGCTTTGAGTAGCTGCTTTCTGGGTTAAGGGACTAAGAGGCCCTCCTTCTAGCGCCAAATGATGAAGCCGGATCTTCACCAAGGGTCTAGACGACCTCAAATAAGCTCCGTCAGTTAACGTGAAGAACTGTTAACTGGGATCAAAAGTGTGTAGATGGAATAGCGCCAAATACCCTGTACAAAGAAGCACAGGTCAGAGGTCCCGGGAGGTTGGCCCCTGGAAAAACCCTCCGACGCTCAAGTCAGTTTGGGCCATATCTCACTGAGATTATGATGTAAAGGGTGAGTTAGGAATTTCTCACAGTATCTGCCGAGGAGCAGAGTGTATGAATTGGCTTTAGGGTATGAAAGATTGAATTCCGGATCTCGGTCCCCTTTCTTTGTCTTGGTTGGCTTGCCTTTATAGATCTTTTTCCAGCTTTAAGACCCTGATAGTAGCTTGGAGAAGACGCTTTGTTTAGGGCAGAGAGCCTAAGACACAATAGGTCTGCTGATGTGATCAATAGGCTGACTGATATGATCAATAGGCCGGCCTGGTTGATGTAACTAATAGACCGGCTGTTGTGACCTTGGCGTGTTCAGGAAGAATAACCAGCTGTAGTCACTATATTTAAAGAGTATCTCTGCTTAAGGGTCCCACGAAATATTATCGTGATGGGTTCATTTGCTGTGGTACACAGCTGAACCCTGCCGAAGTGTATGACTTGCTGTGGTATACAACTGAACCTTGCCGAGGTGCGTGACTTGGCCTTATCCTGTGGAAGTGGTCTAAAGTGCGGTATCTAGACATAGGATGACGTTGAGGCCGAGATGCATACCTAAACACATTCTTCGATGTTATAAGGACGCCATGATGCCCTGCTGAAGTGCCGCTGAGGCTGAACAGACGTACTTAAGCGATGAACTGCTGAACTGCAGTACTTTGTATGCTGAGCTACTGGAATTGAGTTGGTGACTGTTGTTAACTAACAGACGATTCAGTTATGGTTTATCAATCATGAAAAGAGCCCGGCTGCAAGAATTCTAGAATGTGCATGCAAAGTAGGGTATTCTCAACGGAGGTGGTGAAGTAGATTTTCCAATATTATTAAATTCGTTCTTACACAAAGCTCGATATAGTGACTTACATTAAATTTCTGGGAGCCCTGTCCTTCAGGTCCAGCGTCCCAGCCCTAAAAAACATTGTGAATGATGCAAATCAGAAGTTCAACTGTCTTCTGTGTTGGATAAGGACTTACGCAGTGACCCACACAAGGTGTTTCCCGCAAATCAAGACTTCGGTCTAGCAGCAGAGGAGCACCCACACTGTACGTGTCCTGTATTCGAACTCTTGACCTCTTGGAACAAATCCTAACCCGAATACCAACTGAGCTATATCCCAGAATCGAATCAACCTTACATTAAAATTTCTACTTCAATTCGTATAAGTCTTTTTGCTTACGTTATAGATTACCCTTGTATAGCAATTGTCACATTGCTAGGCTACCGATTCTTCAAATTCAGTCCAAGAATCTTCGGTCATAAAGACATGTTCAATGCATGATCCGGTTTAAAACCAATCGTGTCCATCTTCTGGTCCGAACAAGGAATTATAGTCCGATCCAAAACTCGGCATCTTGTACATAAACAGCCATGGAGAGGACGTAAGACAGACGATAGAGATCCGAACATTAGTTTGTACATCACAACCACAATATTACCGCATTGTTTTATAGGCTTTCGCCTATGGCGAGATATGAGGATCGGAGGTACGCAACCATCTCTATGTGTTAGAAACACACAGAGGTTGTTTCCCGATGATCCATAATGATGCGTCAAGCTATGTCGATCAACTACTACTTCATAATATAAGAAGCCCACCTAATTTAGTGAGTCATTTTGCTTTATATTATTATATTCCAAAGTCAAAGAAGAGTGTGTCCTTCACTCCATTTGAAATGGAAAAATTAGTTTATACAAGAAATGCAATGACCTTTAATTTAATATTAAGTTTAGTTCATATTTTATAGTAACAGTGGTTCATAGTGATGTACGGTGATTCATTCTCTTGTATCATGATATATAATATATTTCATGTATAAAAACATATATCGTGGACGAAAAACGTTGAAATATGTTGTGCTAAAACAATTAACCCTTTATTTATTAGTCATCTGATAAACAAGAGAAAAGAGTTGGTTATAAAAGTTCACATCATCATACAATAATTAGGCTATAGATTACAAATCATTAAACATACCTTGAGTAAATACCCAAAGATTAATTAGTTAATCTAAACTCAACTAATCTATTATTACTTTTTTTTCAGGAAAAAAATATTTTATTATAGAACTCACACTTGTGGCGGAGAAAAACCATATTACAGTAAAGATGTCCAGAACAAAAAAGATATTTAATGCAGCCTAGCAGGGAGGGAACATTAATCCAGATATGATATGCCGTATTAAAATCTTGTCAAGAAAAACCACCTTTGTAGATAAAAACTTGGACTAAGGAAATGCATACATATTTATGCGGAACTTTTTTTAAAATTACTACATCATCAATCAAGACGCCAATGACACTTGATTCAAGTGGGTAGAACTGTGATTGAGTTTAAATTTCTGCAAGTTTTTTCTACTTAAAATAGTAGTTTTATTTTCATATGTCACATCGAACATGTATTTGTTTACTCACGTATAAAAAATCTCATCACCCAACAATAGATATTTAGACACTAGTCAGCGAATTCTCACTAACAAATGCTTAATAATGAATAAATGGTCATTTACATAAATACACTATAGCATTGATGTCATAGCTCAGTTAGTACTCGGGTTAAAAAATTGCTCCAAGAAAGGTCACAAGTTCGAATCAGGACACACGCAACGTTGGTGCAATACTTTTGTTTGGGTCAATAATGGTTATGCCGTTGTATCCGAACCAATAAGGTTAGAAGGTTATTGACCCAGTTTTCAGTAGGCACTTGTATGGATTTCTGACAATGTTTTACAAATATATGAGGCTTCTGAACTCTTGATTTGCATTTTCTACACAACTTCATAGGATTGAGATAGTAAAACTCCGAAACTAGAAACACATTATAGACAAAGCATGTTAGAGTTGTCAACCCACCCATTTATCCAGTTAACTCAAAAAGATCGAACTCGGAATCATCAGCAATTAAGCATTCTTCCAGCATGCAGTAAAGCCAGTTTTTTCATCCAATCGTCAACCGGTAATGCCGCGTAGGGCTGTAAATAAACCAAACCGTTCGGTTGTTCGGTTCGTTTGGTTCGAGCTCTAGCTCGAGCTCGGCTCGGATAAAAGGTTAATGAACAGAGCTTGAACACCTTTTTCTCTTCGAGCTCGGTAAGTGACACCGTTCGTTTAAGTTGTTCGGATCGTTAATGTTGTTCGTTAAGTTAAACGAACCAAACTTGAACAAGTAAATATGTCTGTTTAAATAAACGAACAAGCTCTGTTCGTTCGCTAAGTTAAAGGAATAGAGCTTGAACAACGCAATGCTCAGCTCGTTCGACTCGTTTACAGCCCTAAATTGCCGCGTAACCATAAAATATAAGGTTGCAATGATTTACTTTTTTTGGGTGTGTGTTGTTATTACACTCGACACCCATGGATTACACATCGTATCTATATCTTTCTTATTTATAATGAATATTTATATATTATTTATTTGGTGTTAAATACCGTCAATTCGTTGTCAATAGAGGTATTAAGCGAACCAAACAGTTCGTGAACTGTTTGGGTTCGATTCATATTTGGCTCGAGTTCGCCTGTTAATTTTACTACTACAAGCCGAATTCGAACACCTATTTTAGTTTGTTTAGTTAAACGAGCCAAACTATTTACAAACTGTTCAGCTCGTTTAAACGGTTATAGTGTTATCAAGACAAACTCGAACTAATTTTAAAGTTCGTTTAGCTAAATGAACGGAACCGAATAGTTCGTTTAAATAAACGAATCCGAATTTGAAAACCTAGTATTCGGTTCGGATCGGTTCGTTAACACCCCTAGTTGTCAATTTGGTAGTTTCTTTGTCTTTAGTTATCTAAAACAATAATTATAAATTAATGATATCTTGATACTCTCAAGGATATTAATACGATTCACAGTGACCGTCCAGCGTATCGATATATGGTGTAACTGAATTTTTTTATTTAAGGAAAAACGGTTAAAAATCAGATATTTGTTATGGATATGTTGGAATCTCAAGGATAAACATGATATTGATATACATTGTAGAGATAGACATTATATTAGGTGTGGATATCCAAAGTATTATATCTTCTGTATACCATCTATATCAGATTACATATAGATATCCAAAGGGTTTGTCCAAGTTTATCTTCACTCCATAAGTCCTATAAATAGGGCTACATATCATATCCTATAAATAGGGCTACATATCATATATGAGATACACACCTTAAGATACAAAGTTCTCTAGTTTCTCTTCTCTTTTCTCTACTATATTCTTGCTTGAGTTTATAATACGTTATCAGCACGAATTGCTTCAGAGAAACAAAAACAAGTCTAAAACATGGACGCCCAATTGGTGTAAAAATAAAAGCCCTTGAAAGATAATGGTACAAATAATACTCCAAAAGAGAATACTCAACAAGAGATTAGATGTTCACAACTTGAAAGCGATATAGAAATAAAAACTGATCAGTCTAAAAATCAATAAACAAGTTGCTCCCGAAGAAGCAAGTGAACACAATTTGAAAAGATCTCTTTGAATTATGCAACAAGAGAAAATTGGGACAAACAAATGATCATTATTGATTATGTATTGATTGAGGGATTGCATCTGAAGTTATGAATCCGGATCCTGAACCAATGTTAACTGAAAAGTGTCGACACAGAAATCATTGGCCAAAATATAAAGATGCAATCTAAACCCCTGAAGGAAAAGTCGCAAAGCATTTGGACCCGTAGTCCAAAACCCTTGAACGGAAGTCGCATTCGCAAATTATTTGACTTGCAGTCCTAACCCCTGAAGGGATCAAACATACAAAGAACTAGGCTTGACTATGATGAAACATATTCCCCGATAATTGATGCCACAGCATTACAATATTCAGTCAACCTAGCAGTCACTTAAATCTTGATATCCGGTTAATGAATGAAGTTACCGCTTACTCATATGAATTATAAGATGATGATATAAAATCCCAGAAGGATTTAAATTGCTTGCATCATGTAATCAAATGATGAATGAACTATACTCAATCAAATTATAGAAATCATTGTATGGATTAAAACAATCTAGCATGATGTACATGTTGATGATCTAAATCTTGTTGGAACTCCTGAAGAGCTAACTAAAACATCTAGTTGTATCATGAAAAGGTTTGAGATGAAAAACTTTGAGAAGATCAAATGTTCTCTCGGCCTACAGATCGAGCCTTGAGTAGTCATAGCGTGGCATGATCGTTAGATATGAAGAAAGACTCATTTCAACCACCAGAAGATAACGAAGAATTATTAGGTCCTGAAGTACCATATCTTAGTGTTGTTGGTGCTTTTAAGTATCTTGCGAATTTCGATACCATATATAGCATTTGAGTGAACTTATTGAGAAAGTATAGTTCAACACCAATACGAAGACATTGAAATGATGCCAAATACATTTTTATCTTCTTGGAACACCATAGGGGTGTTTATACTACTTAAGGAAGGTATCACTACAATTAGTGGGTTATGCTGATGCTGGCTATCTATCTGACTCGCATAAGGAAAGACCACAAAATGGATATGTTTTGGTGCGGTCATATTACGGAGATGAGCGAAACAGACAGTAACAACCATCTCTTCATAATTATAAGATTTTGGAGTTGCATGAAGCATGCTGTGAATACATTTGATCGAGGTCGATGATTCAGTATATCGAATACGCCGGCAACATTGTTTGAGGATAATGTTAGATATATTGTTCAAATTGAAAATGGTTACATCAAAGAAGAATGAAGCATATATCACCGAAGTTCTTCTACACTTATGACCTCGAGAAGAATGGTGATATTATTATCCAGCAGATACAATTAAGCCACAATTTTGCTGACTTGTTCACGGAAGCACTACATTTAAAGAGATGGTCTACAACATTGGAATGCATCAACTCAAAGATCTCTTGCTAGCATTAGGGGGAGTGTGATTACTACATGCACACTGTACTCTTTTTCCTTCGTCCAAGTTTTTTATCCCACAGGATTTTTCTTGGCAAGATTTTAACGAGACAGTGTATCACACTTACCAATTATTATGAATATGTACTCTTTTTCCTTCGACCAAGTTTTTATCCCACTGGGTTTTTCTCGACAAGGTTTTAATGAGACATATTCTATAAAGTTTGGATATCCAAGGGGGAGTGTTATGGATATATTGGAATCTCAAGGATAAACATAATGTTGATATACATTGTATAGATAGACATTATATTAGATGTTATGAATATATTGGAATCTCAAGGATAAACATGATGTTAATATACATTGTAGAGATAGACATTATATTAGATGTGGATATCCAAAGTATTATATCTTCTTTATACCATCTATATCAGATTAGATATAGATATCCAAATGGTTTGTCCAAGTTTTTTTTTTCTACGAGTCCTATAAATAGGACCACATATCATATATGAAATACACACCTTGAGATACAAAGTTATGTGGTTTCTCTTCTCTCTTTTCGACTATATTCTTGCTTGAGTTTATAACAATATTAATGTTTTAATCATATCTACTACGTTGCCGATTTCCCGTTTATATTTTTATATCACATTAACTAAAAGAAAAAAAAGAACAATTGTTACTGGTATTGAGGTTTTTTTACATTTTTATTTTGGTTTCTCTAGTCATGGAAGATGCACTTTTTTATCACGCCTTATCGGCTGATCTTGCAAATCTGATTCCTTAAAGTGCGGCCGACATTTTTCCCTGAAAAATAAAAATAAAAAATAAAATGTTACCGACATGACCGCCCTTTCTATTTGCGGAAAAACCGAACCTTATTTTACGGAATTTTAAAATTAAATTTTTCTTTAAAATTTGGCAGTTATATAGAGTACATGACGCAACAAACATATGAGATGCCGTTTCATTATGTGTGCATATTAGATAAGATCATGTGGACTTTGCAATTTTTTGTTTTTGTCTTTGTCTTGTGTTATATATACATATACACGTTTATAACTATTTTAATAACAAAAACTACATATCTGTGTTTACTAAATACCTCAGTAAAACACTACCACATCGTATCTTTATTATTGCGTCATTTATGCAGGTCATATAAAGCAGGAGGTCTCACTGGAAACAAACTTTCTGTCCTCTGGGATAGAGATATTGTTTGTCTGTTGCTTATCCTTCCCAGACTTTAACAATAGCTATTACTGTCGTTGGGATACATTGGATATGATTGATTGATTGATATTATATTATTTAATTTATATATACGACAATTTAGTTTAGAATATCTAACGTGCAGCCTTAGTTGTAATGGGCATGCCCACGTCAATGTCCCAGATTGGTCTTATGGGTTTGCTCTATTTTCGTTTTCCGTATTTCGAAAGTAATTGACCAAACTCAACATGATACACTTAGAGAATCTTAATATATTACAGCATTTTTTTTAGTAGTTGTTGTAATATTTTGAGGACGGACTTTGAACCAACTGGTAAGATTTTTGTTTAGTGATTTTGAGGTTACGAGTTCGAACTGTGGAAACAGCCTCTTTTACAAAGCCTAAGATAAGGCTGCGTTCATCAGATCGCGAAGCGATCCGGTCCTTCTCCGGATTTTAGACAAACGTGAGAGTCTAGTGCATCGAGAACGCCCAGTTATAATAGTTTAAAGGATATAGAAATTGGATGATCTAAGATGGAAAATCACAGAGATCATAATTTCAAAGTTCCAGTCAATTCCAAAAGCGATTTTGAGTATTTAAGATCATTTTTGAGGTCGGCTAATGGTTTCACATGTTGCCAGGTTATATGTCTTTTGATATTTAGATATTTACATCATGGTCGGTTGTATATTCAGATTTAGAACAAGATGTGACGTATTAAATAGTATATTTATTTATATTCCTAAAAAATTTCCAGCTATTAAATTAGACTACAATCATCCAAAAAAAAAACTATAAAAATGAGAGGGAACGAATGAGTAAGAACTTTGATGAAGAAATATTATTTCAGTTTTACTCATTATCTCATTTATTTTGATGATTTAAATCAAATGGGCCGAAAGAAGATTGAGTTTGGCGGTTGAAGATATTGTGCCGGAATGCCGTTTCTTTTTGCTTTATCTTTGACTTCTTTGAAGGCACAAAAAACTTGTTCACATTTAACTTCTCCTTTGAGGTGGGGGTGAGATCTGAGGAGGTTGGAAAGGAGGCAAAATATGAGGCCTCCAATCACGTCCCGCCACGTGTAAAAAACATTGTCAGTGGTCCCACCATATTCAATTTTTTTTTAAAAAAAAAGACAATTTTTTTACACGTGGCGGGACGTGATTGGAGGCCTCATATTTTGCCTCCTTTCCAACCTACTCTGATCTCACCCGTTTGAGATGACATAATTCATTACTATTTATAGATTCCAAGTCTGACAAGGGAATGTTTCACACTCGAAATATTATAATGGCTGACATAGGAAAAGAGTAATGTATGATATAATTGTTTGATATATACAACAACAACACATATCTTGTATATATTAAAGACAGTAAAAATCGTCGATAAGGTATGCAGAGAATGAGAGACAGACAAATAATATATCTTCTCTTAAGCCTTCGTTTCTCACCAAATTTTTCTTTTTATTTTTTACTTTTCTCTTTTAATTTCCATCTTTGTTTGCACGTCTTGTTCGTCAACGCACGTGTCCAATTCTCATTTGAGACAAGTTATTGATTTGCCCTTCATTATCCATAAAAATTTGTGTTCTGTTGAAAGTGCTTAGTTGCTCATCTCTTAGTAGAGTAAATTAAGGTTGCAATCAAATTAGTTGTCAATTGTAGCATCACATAACAGTCTTCTCTATCTTATCACGATACAAACACTGTCTTCATTTTGGTGGATAAGATTTAAGAAATAGGAATAACACATCAACAACTCAATCCATGTTTGATTCTACCTTTATTGAAATTGTATTCCCTTCTCTTGATCTGTTTTTATTGCTTCTTTCATCCTATTTTGGAATTTTATTTTGACAACTCTGTACTATTTTGGAAATATAGTTTAATGCATTGACTGATCGTTAAAGTTGTTGGATATGGTTGCTCGTATTTTTATAAGTAATATTATATTATGTACTCATTTCGACCAAAAAATATTGTCGTAGTTTTTTATTTTAAAATATTTTTAACTTTCTAAAAATTGTAATACATTAGTACTTAAGATTTTCACATTATTCTTTCAATTAATATTTTAATTTCTCTACTTACTCCATAAATGAATTGAGGATAAAATAAAAATGACGATAAATATAGTTTGACTTTCTAAAACCACTCTAAAGTAAACTTAAGACAACATTTTTGATATGGCATAACTCAGTTGGTACATGAGTTCGAATTTGCTGCAAGATATCAAGAGTTGGATTCTAAAGACACGCACAATGTGGTTGTTCCAATGTTACTAGACCGAAGGCTTGGTTTGTGGGAGGACAGCTTGTATGAGTCATTGTGTAAGTCATTATCTAACTTAAAAGGCCGTTGAACTCCTGATTTATATTCTTCACAATGCTCGTCAGGACTGAAACGGTGGAGGCCTCATGCCACAGAATGGCCTTTATCCTCCAAGACAACATTTTTGAAACAAAGAAAATTATAGATGGATCAAATCCCTGTGAATGTGGGCGTTGTCATGGTAAAACACGACATCTAAGATTTTGTTACAGCAGCTGATGAGAAGCTGGAATTGGAGAAAGCATAATCCAAAGTGGAGTAGCATTGGTGGAGCAGCAACCGTTGGATTAAACAACAAATTGAAGGCCAAGATGGTAAAAGGGTGAGCTGGCAATCCTAATAGAGTGTTCAGTTGGAGTGCACGTGAAGAAGGTGTGAAGTGCTAAGAGCAGTTGCGTGGTGCAGCAGAATGAGGAAGAAAAGGGTGATGCGCAAGGGAAGAAATTGTAGCGGGAAGTAGTTTAAAAGGGCTAAAATGACGCTTTTAACCTTTATTCTATGTTTGTATGTAGAGTAATAGTAAGGGCAGAATTGTAATTTCAATGGCCTTCTTCCTCCCTCCAATTCTGCGTTTGATAAAACGATTATGCAGCAATATGCTGCAACAGATTTTCTGGAATAAGATTGAGGATTCCAGCATCATTCTCTCTATGCTTCTCTCCCTAATTCTTAGTTCCGTTCAATTTTACTTTCAATTCTTCAAATTAACATGGTATCAGAGCCACGTTGATTGTTGAAAAGAGTGGTTGATATCGGTTTTTGAGTCTCTATAGTGGCGCACAGTTCATATCAATTTGTTTGCGATTATACGATTCAACAACGGCTTCCAATTCTAGCAATCAGAGGCCTAGCGGGTCACATTCGTCGGATAATCCTGCTAGTAGTCTGTTTTATCTACATCCTAATGATAGTCCTGCCATAATCTTAGCGTAACCACCTATGAATCCTCACAACTTTCATTCTTGGAGCAGAATGTTTCAAATGGCGCTGATTGTTAAGAATAAAATTGTCTTTATTGATGTAAGAATTCAACGATCAGATGCAAATGATCCGCAGTACTCTGTGTGGAGGCAGGTGAACTCCTTGGTGCACTCATGGATTACGAATAGTGTGTTGCCAACCATTGCACAGAGTGTTATGTGGTATGACAGTGCGCTAGAGGTATGGAATAATCTAAATCGCATGTATGGAACTGGAGATGCTTTTAGATTATCGGATTTGCTTGAAAATTTTTATAGTATCAAGCAGGATAGTGACTCAGTGAATGACTACTTCACTAAAGTGAAGGTTCTGTGGGAGAAAATGATGGCTCTTAGACCTATTCCAGTGTGCACATGTCGTGGTTGCAGGTGTGATGTGGTACGAAAATGCGTGAGTTTGTGAAAACTGAGTACGTTGTCAAATTTTTGAAAGGATTGAATGAGGAGTTTGATCCTGTTAAATCACAAGTGTTTGTGTTGACTCCCTTACCAAAGATTGATGTAGTATTTTCAATGGCACTGAAGTATGAAAGGAAGCTAAATGGAATGCATACTCAGACCTCTTTCAACAATAACCCAACGGTGTTAGTAATAGACAATCATGATGGTTCAACTGTAGTGGCAAATGCCAGCACCTATGTCAATAGAGGAGGTAACAGTGGTTATAGAAGAGGTAATGACAGATTTTTCCTAGATGCATCAAAGAGGCCAGTGTGCATGCATTGTGGAATGATTGGCCATGTTGAGCAACGTTGCTATAAGAAACATGAATATCCTCCAGATTTCAAGCCTAGGAATCTAGCAAATTTAACTGAGGCAGTTGATGCAGAAGGTCAGTCTCTCCAACTGGATCAAGGAGGTGTGGAGTGTCAGACACCTTTGTTAACGTTGGAATAAACTCAAAGGCTCATGTCAATGCTGAATGTGAGTGATGCTGGTCAGCCAAGTCTGTCCCAATCAACGCATGCTGGAAACCAAGGAGCAGTAATGTCTGCTCTTCTGAATAATGATGAAGATAAATGTTACCTTAATAATTTGAATATATGGATTTTAGATTCAGGTGCTACTGATCATATAGCTTGTAATCTCAATTTGTTTCATACTCTCAGACCAGATGAACATATATCCATCAAACTGCCCAATAATGTATCAGTTCCAGCCACACACATTGGATCAGTCATTGTGAATCCTTCTTTAATCATTCATAATGTGCTGTTTGTTCCATCTTTCTCTTATAACCTTTTATCACTCAGTAAACTTCTTTCCATTCCTTCTTTACTCATACAATTCATGGGTACTTATTGTGTCATTCAGGAGCGTACGTCCCTGAAGACGATTGGTTCAGCTGAATAACACAGAGGCCTATATTACCTTCATGGGATACCTAAAAGTCAGTCACTCAGTTTAAGTGTTTGTCAGCTAATGTTCAGAAATCTGATGTTTCAATGCTTTGGCATTACAGACTAGGTCACCTTCCAATGTCTAGAATAAAAGAAGTACAGAACATTGATAAGTTTGTACATGTTTGTGATCTTTCAAATAAATGCACTATATGTCCTTTAGCCAAAATGAAAAGAAAGCTCTTTCCTGCTTCTGAAACTGTTTCCAGCTCTTCATTTGATATCTTACATATTGATATATGGGGACCGTATAAACACCCCACTGTGTATGATCAACGTTATTTTCTTACAATTGTTGATGATCATACAAGGTACACATAGGTATATCTGCTTAGACAGAAGTCACAGACAAGGCATATCATTGAAAGTTTATATCAATATGTCTTAAATCAGTTGGATAAAACCATCAAATGCATTAGAACTGACAATGGCCAGGAGTTTAAGATGAGCCAGTTTTTCATGACCAAAGGGATCACACATCAGACAAGCTGTGTATATACCCCACAGCAGAATAGCATTGTTGAACGCAAACATCAACATATATTGAACATTGCCAGGTCCCTTAAGTTTCAGGCCAATGTACCTCTTGGTTACTGGGGGCTCTGCATACATTATGCAGTATACCTCATTAACATTCTACCCACACCTTTGTTACAACATCAAACACCTCACCAATGTCCTCTCAACACCACTCCCACATACAGTGACCTCAAAGTTTTTGGTTATCTAGCTTTTGCCAGCAACACTTCTCCACAAAAAAACTAAATTTGACCCACGAGTCATTGCCTGTGCATACTTTGGTTTACCATATCACACCAAGGTTATCTGTTATTGAACCTTGCTACCAGAACAGTGTTCATTTCAAGAGACATACAATTTCATGAACAAGACTTCCCATTTATAACACCTACATCACCTTCCAACTATCTGTCCTCAGTGCCACCAACAAACTCCACATCAGACTACGCAACACCTTTTAACACTGAACCTGTACCTACCCTTATAGAACACTCAAGTCAACCAACATCCCCCATGTCACCTGATAGAGCATCTTATCAGCAGACTGCTACCGTACAACCTTCTCTTACTGACCCTCACACCTCAGATACTAAATCACCTGACTCCCCTATTTCTCATCCTTCTACTGGGCTTGAGGTACATTTGCCCATCACGCTAGTACATCAAACTGATCACCCCAGATCTGCAAGAGACAAACATCCTCCCAGTTACCTCAAGGATTATTACTGTGGTTTATTATCTGCCTGTTCTCCCTCTCTCACTTCTCTTCATCATTCATCTCTATCTTCATCTTCTCAGCGTTGCACTCCTTATCCTATTGAGAATTACATGTATTTTCATTCATTAGCACCTTAATACAGAACATATGCTTTTAATATTAGTGTGAAACATGAGCCTTCATCTTATCAGGAGGCAACCAAATCTATTCATTGACAGACAGCAATGCAAGCTGAGTTGGCTGCATTAGAGGCCAACAATACATGGTCCCTGGTTTCTCTTCCTGCAGGTAAGAAACTCATAGGGTGTAAATGGGTCTACAAGGTGAAGTATCAACCTGATGGTAGCATAGAAAGATATAAGGCTAGACTGGTTGCTAAAGGCTTCACACAGCAACCAGGAATTGATTACACAGATACATTTTCACCTGTAGCTAAATTCACCACTGTCAGACTACTTTTAGCTGTATCTGCTATCAGACATTGGGATGTCCATCGGCTAGATGTCAATAATGCTTTCCTCCATGGTGACCTAAGAAGGCAAGAAATTTATTTGACCCTGCCTGAAGGACTGGATGCCCCATCTCCCAACACAGTGTGCAACTGAACAAATCCCTCTATGACCTTAAACAAACAAGCAGATAATGGAACCTTAAACTGATTAGGTTTCTGGTGGAACAAGGCTACAAACAATCCAAGAATGACTATACCATGTTTGTTAAACAGACAGACACCACTATTCTGGCTCTATTGATTTATGTTAATGACATAATTGTTGCTAGTAACTCTTCCTCTCAGATTGCAGTCCTCAAAAACCAGTTACATCAAGCATTCAAAATTAAAGATTTAAGCCCTCTTAAATACTTTCTTGGCATAGAGGTGGCTAGATCACGGGGGAGATTATGTTATTTCAGAGGAAATATACACTGAAGCTAGTAGAACATACGGGGTTCCTAGGATCAAAGCCTGCAGACAGTCCCATGGAGCAAAATTCTAAGCTAGCTCATAATGATTCATTGTTGATCTCAGATGTACTAGCATATAGGAGACTTATAGGTAAGTTTCTATACCTTACAATCACCAGACCAGACATTTCATTCACGGTCCAGCGATTGAGTCAGTTTCTGGACAAGCCCGCATTTCAAGGTTGTACACAGAATGTTAAGGTACTTAAAAGGGACGCCTGGGCAAGGTATCTTCTATCCTGGTACTGGCAAACTGGAGCTAAAAGCCTTTGCAGATTCTGATTGGGCCGGATGTGTGGAGAAAAGAAAGTCTACTACTGGATACTGTATGTTCTTGGGGGAATTCACTAGTGTCTTGGAGGGCTAAAAAGCAAAGCACTGTTTCCAAGTCTTCTTCTGAGGCAAAATACAGAGCTTTGGCCATGGCAACATGTGAAGTGCAGTGGCTGTTATATTTGCTGGCTGATTTGAGCATAAAACATTCAGAACCAGTGGAATTATTTTGTGATAACAAGAATGTCATTTATATTGTCGAAAATCCCGTGTTTTATTAGAGGACAAAACACATTGAAATCGATTGTCACATTGTGAGGGAGAAATATCAGCAGGGAGTCATTCGTCCTATGCCTATAAGATCTGAGCTGCAGTTAGCGGATATCTTCACAAAAGCATTACATTCGAGATCATTACGAAACCTGACTTTAGCTATGGGAGTATGTAACATCTTTGACAGGTCAGGTTCGAGGGGGGAATGTTACAACCGTTGATGAGAAGCTGGAATTGGAGAAAGAACAATCCAAAGTGGAGTAGCATTGGTAGAGCAGCAACCGTTGGATTAAACAACAAATTGAAGGCCAAGATGGTAAGAGGGTGAGCTAGCAATCCTAATAGAGTGTTTAGTTGGAGTGCACGTGAAGAAGGTGTGAAGTGCCAAGAGCAGTTGTGTGGTGCAGCAGAATGAGGAAGAAGAGGGTGCTGCGCAAGGGAAGAAATTGTAGTGGGAAGTAGTTCAAAAGGGCGAAATGACGCTTTTAACCTTTGTTCTATGTTTGTATGTAGAGTAACGTAAGGAAAAATTTTTATTTCAATGGCCTTCTTCCTCCCTCCAATTCTGCGTTTGATAAAACGGTTATGCAGCAATATGCTGCATCAGATTTTCTGGAATAAGATTGAGGATTCCAGCATCATTCTCTCTGTGCATCTCTCCCTAATTCTCAGTACCTTTCAATTTTACTTTCAACTCTTCAAATTAACAGATTTTGACACCTGGCTGGGTAGGACATCAATGATCCTCACATATTCAGACGTGTGCGTGTATAAACCAAATTTGTTATTGAGATTCTAACTAGGGTTTTAGTTTTTTTTTTAATACGATGATCTAATCCTACACAAAACCATATAGTACATTATGTCATTTCTCTCCATATACATCGACAAGTTTCCGGACTACGTAAATATTTTCTTCCCATGTCTACTATTTTTGCGTTTGACTGTTTAATTTTCTGTTGCACAACAGAAAATATCATAAAGCTTCAGTTTTACAATTTTATCTATTTATACGTGTGCATTGTATTTATTGTTGTTTATATAGATGCATATATAATTAGAAGTAATTTAATCGATTTATTGAGATAGGGATAATATCTCAGAACATTCCCAACAAAAAAGGTATTCCTAATTATCGAAGAATCACAGAAGCTTAAATGCCTTTATTAATGGTTTATAATGATGCATTTAAATTAATAAAAGCATAATCAATTTATAAAAATGTCGACATCTGCAAGCATTTAAAAAAAAAAGAAACAACATTACCCTATTATCTTAAAGGCTCCCGCCTATTTCGGGGTATGAGGAGTCGAATGTATGTAACTATTGTTAGGTCCCTTAGAACATACTAGAAGGGGGGGTTGAATAATGTGTTCACCAAGTATGGATATTTTCTTGGATATTTTTCGTTTTTGAGTGCAAACAATACTTGGGTGTGTTCTTGAAAAGAATCAAAACTTTACGGAAGCTTAAAGAACACAAAGATATATAGAGGTTCAAGTCAAATGACTCTACTCCTCTACCTTCTTGATTTTTCACAAGAAGGATTTTGAAATGGGGATTGTTATTTCAATGGGGAAACAACAATCAAAGAAATAAAAAATCCAACAAAGAACTAGGCTACACGCCTAGACCACAACCAAGAAATCTAACCCCTTGAAGTCTAGCCTCCAAAGATCTTCTTTGCCCTCAAAGAAATCTTGTAGGGAGTATAGTGCACCACAACACTATCAACTAACTCTCCAAGGTCCAGATTTCTCAAACAAGAAGCACCCTAGCTTCTTGACCAACAATCTACACAGCCTCTCACAATCTTCGCTCACGAAGAAGAAGACTCTTCTTCTTCCTTTACAACACAACTCTCAACAATAAAGTAAAATATACAAGATTACAACTATTTTGAGAGCTTGAAACTTTGAGAGAAACTCGAGAGCTTGAATGGTAGAAAGTTGATGAAGAAAGGGATGAAACCTTTGTTTTATCACTCTTGAAAAATCTGTTCGTTTAGAACCTCCTGCAGAGCCAATAATAGGTTTTGACATCTTAAGATGGTGTGTCCTCCTCATTTGAAATCTCCTCTTGGCTTGTAGCAACTTTCTTGGAGAAGCTTTTAAGATGAAAGCTATAAGAGGAAATCTGACTTCTTCAAAAATGAGAGAGACCCTGTGAAAATATACTAAAAGAGGAGGGTAGAAAGAGTCAAATGATGTCAGAAAGTAAAGCATAAGACTTTTGTAATGTTAGTCACATGAAGCGCCTAATGTGTTTATTGAACAGGCGTTCAAAGTGACATAGAGCGCTTTATGTGAATTTGAACAGGCGTTTGAAGTCACATAAAGCGCCTTATGTGGGCAATTGAAGGCGTTCGAAGTCACATGAAGCGCATAATCTCAGCCTTCATGCTTGTTCGAAGTAGTCCTGACTTTCATCAGAAGATAGCTTGATATACGTGCCCATTTGGAGGGGAAAAGTACTTTTGACTTAGTGGTACACATAAAGCGCCTAATGTAGGCGTTCAAAGTGTACTGCCTTTTTCTCAAGACACATGAAGCGCCTAATGTAGGCGTTCGAAGTGTTCCGGCGTCCAGACACTTCACATGAAGCGCCTAATGTAGGCATTCGAAGTGTACTGGATTTCACCAAGGCACATGAAGCGCCTAATGTAAGCATTCGAAGTATACTGACTTCGAACCATTTCACATGAGGCGCCTAATCCATCGTTCGAAGTACCAATTTGTGCAAATCATCAAAACTTAACATGTTCTAACATTCTCCCTCTTTTTGACGATTTCACAAAATACATAACTTTTAAAGTTAGCTCCCCCTTAACTTATGCTCCCCCTCACTTGGTGCAAGAGAAATAACTTAGAATCGAAAAAAATGATGACGCAAGTAACTAGACAACATCATTTAGAGAATAGCAAAAATACCAAGTCAATTAATCTCCCAAATTATAAATTTTCACACTAACAAGAAAATTACATGTTTTCCACTTGGAGGTGTGAATCCACTAAAACCAAAACCTCCACTGGCTGCAAAATCAGCGAATCCACCCACGGACCCTTAAACACCGCCAGAGCCGCTAGCTGCACCATCACCACCACCACTATCTCCCTCTAAATCATCAAAATTAAGAGGAAGAACCCACGGACTGATCTGCGTGAAAGCATTTTTAACTGCTGTCATGTGAATTTCATTTCGCGCATGCCAAGCTTCATGTTCCGCATCACGAAGCTGCAACTGTTGAACAGTCCGTTCAATTGAGACTATTCGTGATAGCAACTCAGACGAATTGCTACCACTTGTATCTTCTTGAGGTCCTTCATCAACCTCATCAGCAATGTCAGGAATGGTAGTGGCTTTCCATTTTTGAGAATCAATGGCTTGAGCAATGTTGTAGTTATCGTAGAAGTCCGTCTTAGCGACTTGGGTCAGATCTCCATCAGGAATGGCTATAAACCTTTTGACTTTAACAGAATCGTGACAATATTGGCAAAAGGTAAAGCTTTGGACCCTTTCCGGAGAGCAGCAAACATGACTTCTACAATGATCCAGGCAAGCTTTAGCTGGGTCTCATGTTTGATACGATAAGTGACGTATAAATCCATGTTGCTTGGATTTCTAGTCGACTTACCATTTACGCAGTAAGTGACCACAACCAGCAAAATGCGGTCCACCAAAGGCATATTTTGAGTCTTTCGTGTGGAAAAATACCCAGATCAAATTTTACATCCTGCTCACGAACTCCGTATTTATTACTCCAGTCAAATACGAAGAAATCACTCAGTCTCTCGTTTCTAATTCTAAGAATTTCACAGATTTCTGGTATAGAGAAACTGAGGAGAGTACCTTCAATAACAGTGTGCAAGGAGAAAGGCTAAGACTCAGATTGTGGGGTAACCCATATGTTGGCATAGAATAGCCGGGTGTGTTCTCTGGAGAACTTTTGCATGTCAAGTCTGGAACAGAGAGAGGTCCATCCTTGATGTTCCAACAGGGAGATGATTTGGTCTACATTCCTAGCCTCAGTTAAGTCACTGAGGAGAAGCAATTTTAGTGGAACAACAGGCCGGTTGTTGCTACTCCATTCTTCATACAGCAGATTGAAATATAGAGAAACATGAACACCTTTATCCGCATAATAAGGTGGTTTTTTGATATCAGAATCGAACTTCTTTATCCAAGGAAAATTTTTCTTAGAGAGCTTTTCACGAATGGAGATGATTTCATACAGTTCTACAATGCCTGCAGTTTGTTTCTGTTTTTGGCTTCGGGGGCGTTTAGACGGACCTGCTGATGCCATGAGAGAAAGTTTGATTGAATGTTTGAAAGGAGGGGAACTTGGATGAATAGAGTGGATTGAGTGAGATGTAGTGAAGATAAGAGTGGAATTTAAAGGAAGAAAGGGAAGATGAAGAGTTGTTGGAAGTTAATGGTGGAAGGATGATGATGAGAGAGGGAGTAAATGTTGGAGTAGTGGAGGAAGATGAAGGGTTGAGGAAGATGAAGATGTTGGGAAATGGAGAAGGTGGGGATACGTGGGGAAGAAATGGGAAAGAGAAATGGCGGCAGGAATTGATGTCTATTGATTAGCGCAAAAAGCTGAAGATTCGACGGAATTGACAGTGAAGAATTAGGGTTTAGGCACCTAAAGTGACATTGAACAACTTCATAAACTGAGATGAAGTGCCTGAAGTCGCTTTGAACGGTTGTGGGTTAGTGGATTGAGTGATTAATGTCACTTCGAATAGGTAAACAACTTTTGATGAAGTGCTTAATCCAGCTTCGAACGCTTGTGATGAGGGACATAGGGCGCCTGATGTCACTTCGAACGAGTGACATCCTTAGCATCAGGCGCTTGATGTGACATCGAACGCCTGAACTAACTATGATGAAGTGCCATATGTATACTGACTTTGAAAATTTTTGAAAATTTTCTTGCTCATAACTCAAGATGGGGTTATTATCAACCCATGTTGAGCAACCCCAACCTACTTCTTATAGATGCAAATACATCACTAGGTAAAAGTTTCGTGAATATGTCTCCTAATTGGTCACGTGTAGGAACAAATTCCAGTCTAACCAAGTTCTTTTGTACAAAGTCACGAATGAAATGATATCTCACTTCAATATGCTTAGTCCGACTATGTTGGACGGGATTTTCTGCAATATTGATAGCATACGTGTAATCACACAAATTAGACACTTTGGAGAAGTGAATGTTATAATCATTTAAAGTGTTTGTCATCCATAACAATTGTGCACAACAAGAGACGGCCGACACATATTCGGATTCCGCCGTAGAAAGAGAAACATTGTTTTGTTTCTTGGAAAACCAAGAAACAAGACAATCTCCAAGAAACTTACAAGTTCCGGATGTGCTCTTTCTATCCACAAGACTCCCCACATAATCGGAGTCACAATATTCTCTTAAATCAAAACATGCATTCTTAGGATAAAATAGCCCAAATTTCAAAGTACATCTAAGGTATCTAAGAATACGTTTTACCGCAATTAGATGCATTTCCCTAGGATCACTTTGAAATCTAGCACATAAATATACTGCATATAAAATATCGGGTCTACTCGCAGTTAAGTAAAGTAGACTACCAATAATGCCTCGATACAAGGTTACCTAGACATGCTTTCCTTTCTCATCCTTGTCAAGCTTGGCACTTGTGCTCATTGGTGTGTTAACTTCTCTTCCTTCACAAAAATTGTACTTCTTGAGCAAGTCCTTTGTGTATTTGGTTTGAGAAATGTACACGCCATCTTCGGTTTGCTTGATTTGTAATCCAAGGAAGTAGTTTAGCTCATCCATCATGCTCTTCTCGAATTCACCTTTCATAAGACTAGCAAATTGCTCACAAAGACAATTGTTAGTAGCACCAAAAATAATATCATCAACATATACTTGTACAATTAACTGATTTCTGCCTTGTTCTTTTATGAACAAAGTAGTGTCAACTTTACCCCTTGAAAATCCGTTATTAAGAAAAAAAAGTACTTAACCTCTCGTACCAAGCTCTTGGAGCTTGTTTGAGGCCATAAAGAGCCTTTTTAAGTTTGAAAACATGATGTGGTGAATCATGACATTCAAACCCGGGAGGTTTTGCAACATGCACTTCTTCTTGAATAACACCATTCAAGAAGGCGGATTTAACATCCATTTAGTAAAGCTTAAAATCTCTATAACAAGCATATGCTAATAACATCCTAATAGCCTCAAGCCGTGCTACAGGTGCAAATGTCTCATCAAAATCGATACCTTCTTCTTGACGGTATCCTTGAGCAACTAATCTAGCCTTGTTTCTAGCGACATTACCTTGATCATCCATCTTGTTAACGAAATACCCATTTCGTACCAATAATAGGATGATCATGTGGTATGGGAACCAACTCCCAAATATCACTTCTCTCAAATTGGTTTAATTCTTCTTGCATAGCCAATATCCAATTTTCATCAAGAATTGCGTCTTTGACATTCTTAGGCTCTATAAGAGAGACAAATGCATTCTCTCTATATTGCCTTCGTGTAGTGATACCTCTATTTAAATCACCTATGACCAACTCTTGTGGGTGAGAACTTTTGTGCTTGAATGATCTAGGAAGATTAGAGACATCTCCTCCAACTTCCTCATGATCACTTTTCGGAAGTGACGAACCTTCATCATTCAAATGAATCTCATTTTCCGGGACATGTGATGCATTTTCTACATTTTGTGTATCAACAATACGAGTATGAGAAATATTTCTATTTGACTCACTAAGTTCATACACACAAGGTGGAGGAGTACTTTCAATGGGTTCTACTCTCAAACCAATGAAGATGTTTCCATTTGGAGGGTCATCAACAATCTTTTGTTGATGCGCAACCATATGAATATCCTCAAGAATTTCTTCTTGAGGAGTCACATCTTCATTTTCTTCACAATCCTCATTAAGTTTAGGTTCGCCATTAAGTGACTCATTAAACTTAACATGGATTGATTCTTCCACCTTTTGACTTCTTTTGT
>AP025061.1:31613235-31762497 GCA_036186865.1 Eustoma russellianum
GAGTTGCGGCTCCTTCACCCGACAATCTTTCATGAAGTGACCAAACTTCCTATACTTGTAGCATTTGTTGTCTTGGTCCTTCACCTTGTCCTTGGAGAATTTTTCTTTGATGAACCTTTTAGCTTCATCTTTATTCTTTCGTGCGAAATGTTGGAATCTTCTAACGAGAAGTCTGACTTTATCATCCGAGTCCTCCGACTCGCATGCAAGAGCTTTAGATGAATTGAGAATGGGGTCATTCTTCTCTTGTGCATCAAGATAAATCTCATAAGTGATGATATTTCCGTAGAGCTCGTCGAAAGTAATATTTTCAAGATCTTTGGAGTCCTCAATCGCCGTCACCTTTGCATTCCATTCTCTTCCTAAGCTATTTAGGAAGCAATTGTTGAGATCCTTTTGCTCTATCTTTTTGCCAACCACAGTGAAAAGGTTGACAAGTTTGGTGAATCTTTTGAATGGACTCTTCGATCTTTTCACCTTTGGAGGCATTGAAGTTGTAGAATTGTTTGATCAACTGTCTCCACTTGGCCTTCCTCACTTGAGATGTTCCTTCACGCATCATCTCCAACTTTGTCCAAGCTTCATGGGTGGATTGGACACCTTGTATTTGAGCTCTCTCATTTAGGGTAAGAGAGCTATTCAAAATAGCAAGAGTTTTGCTATTTATGGCAAACTGTAACTCCTCTTCTGGAGTAGGATCATCAATATCAAAAGGAATAGTGGAGCCTTTTGATACTTCTCTCCAAATACGATACCCACAAGAACGTAAGTATGTTTTCATGTTGGACTTCCATAGTGGGTAGTTTAGAGGGCCAAACATTGGAACTTGACATAGACACTAGAATTAGAAGGGAGAAGTGTCTCTTGCCTCCTTCTTCTTGAGGCATCACCACTGGGGGAACTAGCATCATCATAAGTAAAGGGATCCATACTCTAAAGATCAAATCTTGCTATTTGAAATCAAATACTCAAGATTTCGCTCTGATACCAATTGTTAGGTCTCTGATACCAATTGTTAGGTCCCTTAGAAGACACTAGAAGGGGGGTTGAATAGTGTATTCACCAAGTATGGATATTTTCTTGGATATTTGTTCTTTTTGAGTGCAACCAATACTTGGGTGTGTTCTTGAAAAGAATGAAAACTTTGCAGAAGCTTAAAGAACACAAAGATATATAGAGGTTCAAGTCAAATTACTCTACTCCTCTACCTTCTTGATTTTTCACAAGAAGGATTTTGAAATGGGGATTGTTATTTCAATGGGGAAACAACAATCAAAGAAACAAAAAATCCAACAAAGAACTAGGCTACAAGCCTAGACCACAACCAAGAAATCTAACCCCTTGAAGTCTAGCCTCCAAAGATCTTCTTTGCCCTCAAAGAAATCTTGTAGGGAGTATAGTGCACCACAACACTATCAACTAACTCTCCAAGGTCCAGATTTCTCAAACAAGAAGCATCCTAGCTTCTTGACCAATAATCTACACAGCCTCTCACAATCTTCACTCATGAAGAAGAAGACTCTTCTTCTTCCTTTACAACACAACTCTTAACAATAAAGTAAAATATACAAGATTACAACTATTTTGAGAGCTTGAAACTTTGAGAGAAACTCGAGAGCTTGAATGGTAGAAAGTTGATGAAGAAAGGGATGAAACCTTTGTTTTATCACTCTTGAAAAATCTGTTCGTTTAGAACCTCCTGCAGAGCCAATAATAGGTTTTGACATCTTGTGATGGTGTGTCCTCCTCATTTGAAATCTCCTCTTGGCTTGTAGCAACTTTCTTGGAGAAGCTTTTAAGATGAAAGCTATAAGAGGAAATCTGACTTCTTCAAGAATGAGAGAGACCCTGTGAAAATATACTAAAAGAGGAGGGTACAAAGAGTCAAATGATGTTAGAAAGTAAAGCATAAGAGTTTTGTAACGTTAGTCACATGAAGCGCCAAAATGTGTTTATTGAACATGCGTTCAAAGTGACATAGAGCGCTTTATGTGAATTTGAACAGGCGTTCGAAGTCACATAAAGCGCCGTATGTGGGCAATTGAAGGCGATCGAAGTCACATGAAGCGCCTAATCTCAGCCTTCATGCTTGTTCGAAGTAGTTCTGACTTTCATCAGAAGATAGCTTGATATACGTGCCCATTTGGGGGAGGGAAGTACTTTTGACTTAGTAGCACACATGAAGCGCCTAATGTAGGCATTCAAAGTATACTGCCTTTTTCTCAAGACACATGAGACGCCTAATGTAGGCGTTCGAAGTGTTCGGGCGTTCAGACACTTCACATGAAGCGCCTAATGTAGGCGTTCAAAGTGTACTGGATTTCACCAAGGCACATGAAGCGCCTAATGTAAGCATTCGAAGTATACTGACTTCTAACCACTTCACATGAGGCGCCTAATCCATCGTTCGAAGTACCAATTTGTTTAAATCATTAAAATTTAACATGTTCTAACATTCTCCCTCTTTTTGATGATTTCACAAAATACATAACTTTTAAAGTTAGCTCCCCCTTAACTTATGTTCCCCCTCACTTAGTGCAAGAGAAATAACTTAGAATCGAAAAAAAATGATGACGCAAGTAACTAGACAACATCATTTATAGAATAGCAAAATACCAAGTCAATTAATCTCCCAAATTATAAATTTTCACACTAACAAGAAAATTACATGTTTTCCACTTGGAGGTGTGAATCCACTAAAACCAAAACCTCCACTGGCTGCAAAATCAGCGAATCCACTCACGGACCCTTAAACACCGCCATAGCCGCCAGCTGCACCATCAATCTACACAGCCTCTCACAATCTTCACTCACGAAGAAGAAGACTCTTCTTCTTCCTTTACAACACAACTCTCAACAATAAAGTAAAATATACAAGATTACAACTATTTTGAGAGCTTGAAACTTTGAGAGAAACTCGAGAGCTTGAATGGTAGAAAGTTGATGAAGAAAGGGATGAAACCCTTGTTTTATCACTCTTGAAAAATCTGCCCGTTTAGAACCTCCTGCAGAGCCAATAATGGGTTTTGACATCTTGTGATGGTGTGTCCTCCTCATTTGAAATCTCCTCTTGGCTTGTAGCAACTTTCTTGGAGAAGCTTTTAAGATGAAAGCTATAAGAGGAAATCTGACTTCTTCAAGAATGAGAGAGACCCTGTGAAAATATCACTAAAAGAGGAGGGTACAAAGAGTCAAATGATGTTAGAAAGTAAAGCATAAGAGTTTTGTAACGTTAGTCACATGAAGCGCCTAATGTGTTTATTGAACAGGCGTTCAAAGTGACATAGAGAGATTTATGTGAATTTGAACAGGCGTTCGAAGTTACATAAAGCGCCTTATGTGGGCAATTGAAGGCGTTCGAAGTCACATGAAGCGCCTAATCTCAGCCTTCATGCTTGTTCGAAGTAGTTCTGACTTGCATCAGAAGATAGCTTGATATACGTGCCCATTTGGGGGAGGGAAGTACTTTTGACTTAGTGGTACACATGAAGCGCCTAATGCAGGCGTTCAAAGTGTACTGCCTTTTTCTCAAGACACATGAGGCGCCTAATGTAGGCATTCGAAGTGTTCGGGCGTCCAGACACTTCACATGGAGCGCCTAATGTAGGCGTTCGAAGTGTACTGGATTTCACCAAGGCACATGAAGTTCCTAATGTAAGCGTTCGAAGTATACCCGTGACACTATTGAGTTGAGACGGTCTACCCGTGACAGAATACCTTCCGTTCGCTACCCCCCAGACGAGTATGTATTTCTTACCGATGGTGGAGAGCCTGAAAGTTTTCAAGAAGATTTAGAAGATGAAAACAAAAAGCAATGGATGGATGCCATGGAGGATGAGATGCAGTTCCTTTGTGAGAATAACACCTTTGAGTTGGTGAAGTTGCCAAAGGGCAAGAAAGCATTGAAAAACCGATGGGTCTACCAAGTGAAGAAAGATGAAAATACTTCACAAGTTCGATACAAGGCTCGCCTGGTGGTAAAGGGTTTTACCCAAAGGAAAGGTGTTGATTTTGGCGAGATCTTTGCTCCGGTGGTGAAGATGCAATCATTCGGGTTGTGCTCGCGTTGGCTGCTAGTCTTGATTTAGAAGTTGAGCAAATGGATGTCAAGACGGCTTTCCTTCATGGTGATCTGCATGAAGAGATCTATATAGAGCAACCTGAAGGTTTTCAAGAGAAGGGTAAAGAAGACTATGTCTGCAAACTAACCAAAAGTCTATATGGCTTGAAGCAAGCGCCAAGACAGTGGTACCAAAAGTTCATTTCAGTGATGGTTTGGCATGGTTACAAGATGACAAAGGCCGATCACTGTGTTTTTATACGGAGATTTTCTGATGATGACTTTATCATTCTTCTGTTGTATGTTGATGATATGCTGATTGTTGGAAAAGATATTTCCAAAATCAATGAGTTAAAGAAGACCTTGAGTGAATCCTTTGCTATGAAGGATTTGGGGCCAGTACAGAAAATTCTTGGGATTGAAGTTATACGTGACAGAAATACAAAGAAGTTGTTCTTGTCACAAGAAAAGTATATTGAGAAGGTTCTTCAGCGTTTTGGCATGGACAAGGCCAAAGCAGTAAGTGTTCCACTTGCTTCTCATTTTAAGCTCAGTCACGAGCAGTGTCCATCTACTGATGATGAGAACTCGAGTATGAAGAATGTTGCATACTCGTCGGCAGTTGGTAGTTTGATGTATGCCATGGTTTGCACAAGACCCGATATAGCAAATGCTGTGGGAATTGTGAGTCGTTATCTTTCAAATCCGGGAAGACATCATTGGGAGGCTGTGAAGTGGATTATGAGATATCTCCGTGGAACATCGAATCTAAGGCTGACTTTGGGATGTGATTCTCCTACATTGGTTGGTTATTCGGATTCTGACTTAGCCGGAAGCTTGAATGATCACAAGTCTACTTCAGGATATATGATGACTTTTGCCAGGGATCCGTGGCTTGGCAATCAAAATTGCAAAAGTGTGTTGCACTTTCTACTACCGAGGCCGAGTTTATAGCCGTTGTGGAAGCAGCGAAGGATTTGTTGTGGTTGAGGAAATTCTTAATGGAGCTAAGAGTGAAACAAGCTAAGTATGTCTTGTTTTGTGATAATCAAAGTGCCATCCACTTGTCTAAGAATTTCTCATTTCATTCGAGGTCCAAACGTATTGATGTTCGTTATCACTGGATTCGTGATGCGTTGGATACCAAGCTATTTGAGCTTGAGAAGATTCATACGATAAAAATGGCTCTGACATGTTGACAAAAGTTTTGTCAAGAGAAAAGTTTGAGTTTTGCCGCATGGCTTCCGGGTTGATGCCGCCCTCCAACTAGTCGGTCGGGGGAGTTTGTTGGTAATCCCTCCTAGTTGGAGTCCCAATGTTTGAAGTCAAAGACAATTATAAAGTTGAAGATTTCCAACAAAGGAAGTTGGAATGATTTGTTTGATTCTCCAAGGTTGTTAATTGCTTGGAAGACTTTGAAGGCCTTGTGCATTAAAAATACACAAGATGGAGCACTATAAATAGAGGTGCTAAGTGGAACAATTGTAAGAGAGAACAAGAAAACAAGAAGAAAAATAAGATAGGCAAATACAAGTGAGGAAGAGTGAAAATTCATAGGTGCTGGGCAGTCTGCTAGCCTCCGGAAAAATTGCATTTTCCAAGTATTGCACCGTTGGATCGTCACCAAATTTTGTTAGATTATTTCCAAGACATAGAAGTACATTCTGAACGGTGCAGATATGTTTTGGAGGAGTCTAAGTGTGACCGATACCTGCATTCCCGAGACTGAAATTTTCTGTCCGAACTTGTATTTTTGGTTCCTCTTTTGTATCTTGTTGTGTTCCAAGATTGTTTGGTTAATCTTGATGATGTTGTATTCCTCTAGCTGAGCCTAGAGAGACTTGGTTGTACCCATTTATTGATTATAGTGGAGATCGTTTATGTGGCCTATGGGTCCCGTGGTTTTTTACTCCTATGTTGGGAGGTTTTTCCATGCTAAAATTGTTGGTGATCTTGTTCGTGTTTCGTTCAATTATTTCTCTATAGTTGCTGCATTTGGGAGAGATTATTTCCTATCCCGCTGTGCTATCTCGCGGTTTCCTCCCAACAATAGTATCAAAAATAATATCTAGACGCCATTAATTTATCTAGTCGACCTGAGGAAAAAATGATACCCATCAATAAAGATAAAAGGAATGGTATTTGATTCCCTCCAATTGTAAGCAAAATTTCTGAGGGAAATGGAATCCTGGAATCTATAATCTCTATCTAGCCCATAACTTGCATTCCAGCTATTCTTTGGCTGCAGAGAAACTATAATAACACACAAACAGATAAAAACCTTAACTATCTTTGGTGGGAGCTTAAATCGAAATCAATGTGCGTGTGTTCCTACATATATATACACTATGTATGTAACTACGTATATGCATTCAAAATTGTCATTAAATTTCACCATGAAAGGAATACAACATTGAATACAACAACAACAACATTATTCCATTACCTTAAAGGCTTCCGCTTATGGCAGGGTATAGGAGGGATCGGATGTACGCAACTATACACATGTGTTAGAAACACACAGATGTTGTTTCTCGATGACCCATAATGAAAATTGCGTCAAGCTGTGCGATCAACTGCTATTTCTCATATAAAAAGCACAGCCAATTTAATGAGTCATTTTGCTTTATTCTATTACATTTCAAAGTCAAAGTGTGTCATTGACTCTATATTGAAAATAGAAAGAATACTATCATCAATTTTTTGAATTCACATGAAAGGAATACTTTTTTTTAATTAAAAAGTACGGGAGGGAATATATTAGTTTCGGATCAACTGAATATTAGTAACTGATATCCTATGAACGATTAGTCCAACTACAATCATGGGGATCCAAATCCTTCAAACGAAGGACTAGAGGTGTGCGTAATCATTATGTATGAAAATGGTTTATGCTATATAAATTATACAAAGTATTTTATATGACTTTGTGTTGATGAGATTTTTTTTTAATTATGTGTCATTCTAGGAAGAAACTCGTATGTCTACACCCGTCTAATCATTTAATCTTTGATAGACACAATATGTATCACGAGATATGATGTAATAACATACACGTCTGATCATTTAATTTTTTGATAGACACGATGATATCACAAGATATGATGTAGTAGAAGGAGAAAACGAGACAAAATCCATCTGAAAGGCATAAATTCTCAGCCCCAATGGAGTGAGGGTTCAAAGCAAAGCATGGACTTAACAAGAATGATCTTACCCTTAGGGGGAAAAAAAGCCCTCCTCATGATTCCTAGACTACGAGTATTCCCTCGAGGACTTCTTTCTCATCACTCTGCTAGTTGATTGGCTTAAATGTTCATATGCATTTTGAAATATCACCCATAAATACTCGTTAATTTGATTCAATGATAAAAACATGATCATATTATATCAGAGTTAATTACACCTAGTATCCAAAGTTATCGACAAAATTTTAAGTGGCATGCGTGCTTTAACGAATTTTTTGGGTACCCATACTTATTGGGTTATTAGCACATGATATCCTTGCTGACGTCATAAATGAAAATTTCCCTTTTTTAAAGTTTAAGAAAAAAGTAATTCAAAAATAAAAAGAAAACCTACATCCTCACTATCGACCTCCCTCCGCTACGAATCGACCTTCCTTCATCTTCATTGGTTATTTTCTTTTTTCTGCAATATGAAAAGGGCAACCACCTCTGCAATATATTAAAGGACCGAACATTGGTGAAGCTGTTCGCAAGGAAATAAGAATGACAAATCAGGGAGAAGACAATAAGCAACTGAGAAATGATAGATCGCGCACCGGAAATGCTGTTACTAGCAGCTTAATGAAAACTGAAATGGCAAGAAGCACACAATCGCATCAAGAGATTGTTGGTAAAGATGGATCCCTTAAAAATGATGATATCACTAATGATTTCAAAGTTCCACAAGAATGCATTTTACCTTTACTTTAAACATAAAAGAAAAAATGCAGAACAAATTTCTTCATATCTTTCCTCCTCCAATGCTCTCCACCATCAGCGGCGGAGTAACAGCACCAAAACCCTTCCCTCCGCCAAAGTGTTCCAACCTTGGTTTAAGAAATTGGATGAAAAATTAACTTTGGATGACTGAACAAGAAATTGGCATAAAAAATATGGAGAATTGGTCATTGGTTTCAGACATACTACAGGAGAGACAATTGTATTAGGTTTTGGGCCTTTCGGGGAAGAAAGGAGAGGGGAAAGGGGTGGGTGTGGGGGGTAAGGGGTGTGGGTTTTCTTTTTTATTTATGAATTGTTTTTCTTAAACTTTTAAAAAAAATGAAAATTGTTTTTATGACGTCAACAACGATGACATGTGCTAATTTCTCTAATAAGTATGAATACCTAAAAAAATTCGTTAAAGTACAGATGTCACTTAAAATTTTATGAATAACTTTGGATACCATGTGTAATTAACCCTATTATATCATGACTTTATTAAAGGAAACCAAAAAAAAGGATAATCATATCATGTGATATGTATGCTCATTTGTATTTCACGTATACGCACCATACAATGCCATAGTTGGCAAGTTGACATATACCTTCTCCACTAAGTCACAATGGAACCTATTTTTGTGGCTCCTTTGGGGATGTGACGAGTTTGAATATAAATTTATCTCAGCAGAATAATTTGTTCCCTGGCATAAATGGATATCTACAATTGATATTTTATTCTCCAAGTAAATACTTTGGGGACTTAAAAAGCCAATATGGATGGTCTCCAATTTGGATGATTTTAACTTTGAAGAAATGGTAAAGCAAGGAATCATGGAGAAATGAGGAGGAGATCTTTTGCCACAGAAAGCAGAACTCCTTTAGCAATTGAACTGCATCTTCTGATTTTGACCTGACTTTCATCTCAACTTAAGTATAACTCGATAATTTTTTTGGGTTTTTTTCCCCCTCACTTTTCTTTCTTCTTTGTCTTAGTTTTTCATTTTTTCTAATGACTGTAGTTTTTTTTTTGGAGAGGGTTAAGGTTAAAAGTATTATTCCTTAAAAAAAAGTCTGATCCTAAATAATTTGGAATGCATAAGATGTTGGAAAAGTACGTTTAAAGTAAATGTGCTACAAACTTATATAAAAACATGTAATATGTTTCTTTGGAGATTAAAAGTTGTTTAGAATACTTTGAACGTGTAAGAAATCGCTTGGATCGATCCATGATCTAGGTAGATCAAACCAAGTAAAAGTTGAAATGAGGTTGATGTTCTGTTGGACATCGATCGATAACCATGCGTTAGAAACGCACATAAGTTCTTTCCGATACCTATAATGAAAATTGTGTCAAGCTGTGTCGATCAACTGCTGCTTTACAATATAAAAAGCGCATTCAATTTAGTTAGTCGTTTTGCTTTATTCCGTCATATTCCAAAGTCAAAGAAAAATATGTCTTGACTCCATTAAAAATAAAAAGTGTTGACACGCAATTTCAACGATGGTTAATTGTTGAAGTTCATAGAACTTATGAATCGAGCTTCTCGAAAATTGAAACATGAAAAATTGATTCTTTTACATGAAGATAAAATTTAGAGAGGAAACTAAACACCCCTGAACTAACTAACTTTCTTCCCTGATCTTCTTTGAACTAAATTGCATATATATATATATATATATATATATATATATATATATATATATATATATATATATATATATATAGCGTTCAGGGTGTTCAGTTTCCTATATATATACTAGTGTCTTCGGCTGTTGATTTCCATTTAAACCGTTCCCTAAAAGAATGCTGACGTCAGTCAACAAACTGATGACGTCACTCTCCTTTTCCACTTTTTGGCGACAAGTTAAATTTGCGTTTTGAAACAATACACATTTTAACGAGATTGATGGAGTAGTACAGGAGAAGAGACACGATCTACATATAGTTTTCATCAATCTTGAAAAAGCGTATAATAATGTGTTACGTAAACTGATATAGGATAGTATAGATGGAAGAGGAGTACCTATGAAGTATATAGATATAATTAGGGATATGTATAATAGGACAAAAACAACCGTCCATACACCTATAGGGAATACATGCTTCTTTCCGGTAGAGGTAGGCTTCTATCAAGGGTCCGCTTTGAGCCTATTTCTTTTTGCAGTTGTTCTGGACGAGTTGTCAAAGCCAATCCAAGTGACAGTCCCATGGTGTATGCTTTTTGTTGACGATATTGTATTAGTCGTGGAAAGTAGACATAACATGTGTATGCGACTAGAAGAGTGGTGAGGTGTTGTAGGGAGAAAAGACTTAAGGATTAGTCGTTCTAAGACTGAGTATTTGCACTGGGACTTCAGCGCCGCAGCCGACGATGAAAATAGTCAACTCATCATCGAGGGTCAAATGGTCCAAAAGTAAGTAACTTCAAGTACCTAAGATCATTTGTCAAGATGGGGACATAGAGAGTGACGTAGCACACCGAGTTCAGGCAGATTGATGTAGGTGGAGGGCGGCTTTAGGGGTGCTGTGTGACAAGAATTTTTCAACTAAATTAAAAGGAAAATTTTATAGGGTGACAGTGCAGTCAGCAACGTTATATGGAACAGACTGCTGGGTCATCAAGAGGACCAGTTGCAGAAGATGGAAGTGCCAGAGATGAGGATGTTGAGGTAGATGTATGGGCACACAAGGCTAGACATGATAAGAAATAAGTTATACAGAGAAAGGTTAGGGGTGGCTAGTATAGCAAAAAAGACAAAAGAGGAAAGACTGAGATGGCTTGGGCATGTCAAGAGGAGACAGACAATGGCGTCTGTCAGAGCCATTGAAAGCCTCATTGTAGAAGGGAAGAAAAGTAAATTTTGCCAAAGTGACGTGGGATGAGCAGATTAGATGTGACTTACTAGAGTTGCCCCTCTCTGAGGACATAGTCCATGATAGGAGGTCATGGAGGCAGAGAATTAAGGTTCAAGAGGGGTAGACAGGATATAGGGCACCTTAAAGCATACTTAAAGAATTAAATAGTCTCTACACTTTAGGTTGATTTGCATTTTTTTGTTCTGGTTTTTGTCTTTCAACTATTTGTGCGTATCCATTGTTGACTATTTTAATATAGTAAGGTTTTGATTTATATTTAATAAAATCCATTTACTAGTCCATATTCCTATTATTGTACTAGCTATGCAGGTACATATAGAGACGGGGGTCTCACTGAAAGCAAACTCTCTATCCCTCGGGATGGAGGTATTGTTTGTCTGCCTCTTACCCTCCCCAGACCCTAACGATAGTTTTTGCTGTCGTTGGGATATACTGGGTATGGTTTTTGTTTTTGTTGAAGTATGAACTTAGCTAAGCCTCCTTCGACTTCAGCTGCATACCCTGTGTTAGATGTTACAGCCCCCCTCCCCCCCCTCCCCCAAGCGTGTGATTCAGGTGTTCGAGTGTTGGTGCAAACATGGGCGTTGTGAGTATATCTGAGAAATTTACCGCAATCGAACAGCAAGAAGAAACAGCGATGAATATGAACAACAAATCAATCGATGTAATTCATTGATTGCGGGAAGAATAACAAAGGAATTGAACAAAAACGCAGAGAGAACGAAGAGATGAATTGAGAGGGAGAAGAACTCTGCAAAATGTTTTTCAACAACTCAACTGGTAACCGCTATCAACTAAAATACAAAAAATATAATCGAAATGACAGAAATGCCCCTAACTAAGTTGCTGCCTTCTTCGATACACCAAGGGCAAATCAGTAACTTCCCTTCATTTAAACCTCTCCCGCCAAACTTCATCTTCCTCCTCTTTCTGCATTTCACCTTCTGCAAGGTCTTCCGCAGGTCTTGCGTGCTCCCCAACTACGCGGCGGTTATTCACCCAATTGGGCCCACAATTCGTTACCTAAACCTTTCAATCCCAGCTTGCAATCTTAATCTACAAGTCCGCTTCCCTCACACAGACTGATCACCTTGCACCACCTGAGTCTTCCACTTTGACACCCCCCCTCAAGCTGCGCTTGGCATAAATGTTTTGAGTCCCCAGCAGCCTCATAATTTCCTCCATTCTCTTAACGTCTAATGCCTTAGTGAAAATATCTGCCAATTGAAGATTAGTTCTCACAGGCATTAGCTTCAGCATTCCTTGTTGCACCTTGTCTCTCACGACATGACAATCAATCTCGATGTGCTTTGTCCTCTCATGAAACACAGGATTCTCTGCAATGTGAATGGCACTCTTACAGTCACAAAACAACTCCACCGACTCTTGACCATCAACGCCCAAATCCTTTAGCAAATACAACAGCCACTGCAATTCACAGGTTGCCATAGCCATGGCCCTGTACTCAGCTTCAGCTGAAGACCTTGACACTGTAGACTGTTTCTTAGCTCTCCATGACACCAACGCATCACCCAGAAACATACAATACCCAGTAATTGATCTCCGCGTTTCATTGCATCCTCCCCAATCCGCGTCTACAAATCCCTTGAGTTTCAGGTCTCCTGTCCTAGGAAACATAATTCCCTGCCCAACAGTCCCTTTTAGGTACCTAAGTACCCTATGTGCTGCTCTCAGATGGTTTGTTGTTGGACAGTCTAAAAATTGGCTTAGCTACTGGACCGCAAAAGCAACATCTGGCCTTGTTATGGTTAAGTAAATGAGTTTTCCAATCAACCTTCGATATTGTGTCACATCAGGTAACAACTCTGAGTCATTGTGAGTCAAGGCTGTGCGTGTCTCCATGGGGCTTCTGGCAGGTTTTGAGTTTAAGAAGCCTGCCTGCTCTAATAACTCAACAGTATACTTCCTCTGATTAAGATATATCCCCCCCTCAGCCTTGGCCACCTCAAGTCCAAGAAAGAACTTCAAATCACCAAGGTCCTTGATTTGAAATTTGTTATGTAATGCTACCTTGATATCCTGAATGAGTGCTAGACTGTCACAAGCAACAATTATATCGTCAACGTAAACAAGTAGCACAATCAAGGAACCAGCAACCATCTTGGTGAACAGCGTGTAATCACACTTGGATTGAGCAAATCCCTGTGCCACCAAGAAACGAGTGAGAATGGCATTCCATTCCCTACTAGCCTGCTTTAACCCGTACAACGATTGTTTTAACTTGCACACCATGTCTGATCTGGGAAGAACCAGTCCTGGAGGTGGATGCATATAAATTTCTTCCTGGAGGTCTCCGTGTAAAAAGGCATTGTTCACATCCATCTGGTGAACAAACCACCTCTTCCTGGCTGCCAATGCCAATACTAGTCTGACGGTTGTCATCTTAGCAACAGGGGAAAAGGTATCTTGGTAGTCAATGCCATACTGTTGCGTATACCCCTTGGCCACAAGCCTAGCTTTGTATCTCTCAACCTCCCCATTTGATCTGTATTTAACTTTATACACCCATCTACATCCAATGGGTGACTTACCCTTAGGGAGTGGCATGAGCTCCCAGGTGTGATTGTTCTCCAATGCTGTCAATTCCTGGACCATGGCTGCCCGCCATTCAGGTGATCTAGCTGCTTCTGTATAAGATGCAGGCTCCAAGTGTTGACCAATACTTAACGCAAACGCTTTGTACTGTGGAGCTAGTTTATCATACGATATATAGTTTGAGAGAGAATGTGGATGAGTTAACATTGAGGAAGGAACGTGACTGGTGTTGATTACGTGATTACATTGATAATCTTGTAGATAGGCTGGTGGACGTCTGGCACGCTGTGGTCTTGAGGGTGTTGTTATAGAGGATGTAGGCTGATGGTTATGATTCATATCTTGGGACGAAATGGGCAGTTCAATAACTATGTCTCCATGAGGCAACTGAGATGTGGTCATAGGACTAATTGTAGGAGAACCATTATTTTGAGCATTAGAAGAGTCATTGTCTATCTGAGTGAGCTGGAGATTAGAATTGGTGACAGAAGGCTGAGTTGGCAATTCTGCTAGAAAGGGGAAGTCACATTGACTTGTTGGCACGGCTGAATGAACTGGCAGACTGTGTTGCACAGGTGTGACCTGGTTGGGAACTGAAGATGTGAGAAAGGGAAAGGTGTGTTCATGAAACGTAACGTCTCTGGAAATATACACAGACTTGGTTTGAAGGTCTTGCAATATAAAACCCTTTGTTGTGTGTGACAATCCCAAGAATACACTCTTCCTGGCTCTAGGAGCAAATTTGTCTTTATGAGGTTGAGTGTCTGTGCCAAAGGCTAAACATCCGAATATTCTGAGGTTATCATATGAAGGAAGAGTGTTAAACAGAAGTTGATGAGGTGTTTTTTGATGCAAGATAGGAGAGGGAGTTATATTGATGAGGTACACTGAATGCTGGATGCAAAAACCCCAATAGGGAGGAGGCAGACCAGACTGAAATTTCAAGGCTCTTGCTACTGTGAGGATATGTTGATGTTTTCGCTCAACGATGCCGTTTTGTTGAGGAGTGTGGGTACAGCTCGTCTGATGTACAATGCCCAAGGATGAATAGAAAGAAGGCATATTAAACTCTTGGCCATTGTCAGTCCTTACAAATTTTATATGGGTGTTAAATTGGACTAAAACATAGTTACAAAAACTTTGAACAATGCATCTGGTTTCTGCTTTTGACTTCATCAAGTAAGCCCAACAATACCTACTGTAATCATCAACGATTGTAACAAAATATTGCTGTTTATACATGGTACTGTATTTGTATGGTCCCCATATGTCTATATGTACAATGGCAAAAGGCAAAGTGGAAACAGAAGTAGAGACTGGAAATGGAAATCTCTTTTGCTTGGCCAAAGGGCAGACAGTACAGCATTGCTCACTATCTGGGATCACTACAGCTGGGTGACTCTTATGTATCTCTTTAACTCTGGGTGTTGACATATGGCCTAATCTTGCATGCCACAGCATGGATTCAGAAAGCTGAGCAGAAAGCACTTTTGAAAATGTGGGATGACGAGGAGAGGGAGAGTTGTATACAGGTCTCAGAGTGCCTTGAAGATGGTACAGCCCTTGAAAAACTTCAGCTGAACCAATCATCTTCTTGGCCTTTATGTCCTGGATGACACACAGATTTGAGTAGAAAGAGACTTGAATAGGATTGAATTGGGTCAACTTGCTCAAGGACAGCAGATTAAAAGAAAAACTAGGAATGTACAGTACATCATCAAGGGTCAATTCATCATTTACCTTCACAGTGCCCATATGAGTAGCATACACAACAGAAGTGTCAGGGAGTTTGACAGAAGTATTAAAGACTGGAAAACAGGATTCAAAGAGATGTATACATGAACATATATGATCACTAGCTCCAGAGTCCAAAATCCAAATGTTTAAGTTTTGGGAAACAGTTTTACCTGGCACCTTACCATGGTCAGTAGCCATCTGAGCTGACATCACAGCATGGGAGGAATTGACTAGGCCAGGCCCATCATTACCATTCTTGCCCGCCTTTGCATTGTGTTCCTGCAGCATGTTGACAATCTGCGCATATTGCTCAGGAGTAAAAACAGGTGTGGACTGGGGCAACATTTGTTGTGAATCCTGTTCATAGGAACTACACACTTCATAAGGACTTAGATCCTCATGGTTAGCTGCCTCATTAAAGTTTTGATTTCCGGGCTCAACATTCACCATGTTAACCTGACTCCTTGGTTTATATCCCGGTGGATACCCATGCTTCTTATAGCATCTGTCTATTGTATGTCCAGTCATACTACAAAACGTACAAAATAGAACCTTAGTGTTGCCCTTTCCATACCTTGGAATTTCCTTCCTATTCCCCTTACCAGTATTATCTGACATATTCGAACTCATACCTTCATTTCCTGGACCTCTATACCCATATGAATTGGTCCTAGGTCCATAACTAACATTCATGACAGACGATGGGGTATTAACAAATTCTATCTGAGAGTGAGTCCCAGAGTACAGCAACTTCCGTTCCAGCTTAACCGCCATGGCAAATGCCGTCTTTAAGTCAGGTAGAGGGGATGTTAATAGAACTTGAGATTTGACGGCTTCAAAATCGTCATTCAAACCTTTTAGAAACTTGATGACACAGTCATCTTGAACAAATTTACTTATTGAACTGCTCACATTGCAAGTGCACCTTTTACAAGTACACACAGGAATCGACTTCAACACGGATAATTCCTCCCAGATTCCTTTTAATTTTGAGTAATACTCTGTAACCGTCATATTATTCTGTCTAACTCCATAGAACTCCTCTTGTAAGTCAGACAAACGAAACGAGTCTATATTGCCATATCTAAACTTCAAGTCATTCCATATATCTACAGCATTATCTATCCAAATCACACTCTGAGCAATGCTAGAGATTAAGGAGTTAACTAACCATGAGGCTACCATATTGTTAGCCTTGATCCAGGCATTAAATCTTCTTGCTCCTTCAACTGGTTTCTCGATTGAACCATCCACGAACCCCACCTTATTCTTTGATTCAAGTGCTCGCTTGACAGATCTACTCCAACCATGGTAATTGTTACCATCCATCAGCGGCTGGACCCATATCATTGACGGATTATCGCTAGGATGTATATAGAACGGATCCTCAGAAGGATCAACATTTGCAGAGTGCGTATTCACACCAGAAGGGGAGGCATTGCTGCTAGAAGCCATGAACGATCCAAAGTTCATTTACAAAAACAAAAGCTCTGATACCATGAGAAATTTACCGCAATCGAACAGCAAGAAGAAACAGCGATGAATATGAACAACAAATCAATCGATGTAATTCATTGATTGCGGGAAGAATAACAAAGGAATTGAACAAAAACGCAGAGAGAACGAAGAGATGAATTGAGAGGGAGAAGAACTCTGCAAAATGTTTTTCAACAACTCAACTGGTAACCGCTATCAACTAAAATACAAAAAATATAATCGAAATGACAGAAATGCCCCTAACTAAGTTGCTGCCTTCTTCGTTACACCAAGGGCAAATCAGTAACTTCCCTTCATTTAAACCTCTCCCGCCAAACTTCATCTTCCTCCTCTTTCTGCATTTCACCTTCTGCAAGGTCTCCCGCAGGTCTTGCGTGCTCCCCAACTACGCGGCGGTTATTCACCCAATTGGGCCCACAATTCGTTACCTAAACCTTTCAATCCCATCTTGCAATCTTAATCTACAAGTCCGCTTCCCTCACACAGACTGATCACCTTGCACCACCTGAGTCTTCCACTTTGACAATATCTATCGGTTGGTTGCATGTAGAGATAGGCAAAGGTCTCATCAATCCGCCTTAAAAACTTTTCTCTAACAAAATGGTAGTCTAGTTTTAAGTTTTAGTTCTTTCATCAAATGCTAGATTCTTCATTATGTATATAGAACTTTGATTGTCACAAAAGAGAGGCAGTGTGACTTTTGCCACCTGCAAGTCTTCTAGTAAGTATGTTAGCCAACTGAATTTCACAAGTCACTTGACCTATAGTCCCGTATTCATTTTCTGTACTACTTCTTGAGGTGGTTTGTTGCTTCTTTGATCTCCAAGATATCAAGGCTGATCTAAGAAATACATAGTAGCATGTTACCGATCTTATTGTGCCTATACATCCTGCCCTATCAGCGTCTGAAAAGGGTTTCAAGGTCAGAGGATTGTCTGCTGGGAAGTACAAGCCTTGTCATGTTGCCTTTTTGATGTATCTTGAAATTCCCTGTTCCACATGGAGATGCATGATCGTTGGACAGTCAAAGAATTGGCTGAGCTTATGAACTATAAATGTGATGTTTTGTCTAATGTTTGTAAGGTAGAGTAGTGGTGAAGCTGAAGCAAAGGAGAAAACACAGGACAACATGCAATACTCCAATGCAGCTGATCATGAAGTAGGAAATGGTGTACATTAGCTGAAACAAGCTGATCATCAGCTGGTTGGCGGGAAACTAGTGGTTTAATTTGTGTGCCATGTCTACTAAAGAAAATATTTCCATTTCTAATGGAGTTAATGACACACTCTTCTTTGATTTTGGAATATGATGGAATAAAGCAAAATGATTCACTAAATTGGCTGCGCTTCTTATGTTGTGAAGCAACAGTTGATCGACACAGCTTGACGTAATTTTCATTATGGATCGTCGGAAAACAACCAATGTGTGTTTTTAACACATGGGTATGGTTACGTACATCTGACCCTCTCATATCTCGTTATAGACGAGAGCCTCTAAGGCAATAGGTAATGTTATTGTTGTGTTGTTGTCTACTAACGAAAATGCGGTTTCACGTGAAGTCTGTTGCTGGGAACAAGAAGAAACACGTACATTGAATACATGATCATAAAATTCTTGATATTAGAAGCTGGAAGAAGATGTTTATCTAATGACTTAGTTAGAGTAGCATTTATGTTTTATAAGTTCTATATATATGTAGTAGAGTAGATTTAGTAGACTTTCCGCATTGTAAACTTCCTCTGTTATCTCTTGTATACACTTTTCATTTTAGTTTCAATACAGAAGAAATTTCTTTGTTTCTTTCATCTCATGCGCCTCTCTTCCGCTTCACCTTCATGTCTTCTTCATTAATTGTTTGCAAGTTTGTTGTGCTCTTGTTGTGATTATATTTTTTATGGCCAGCAATCCTATACCAAGACGCAGTAGTGATGTGTACGCATGTAAAGAGAGTAAGCAGTATATCAAACCCGGGGCGAGTCGAGGACTCTGTGCTTAAGACTTATTGCTCTGGTATGGTGTGTCCAACCGGCGTTAGCAATCGTCTCCCAGGATACAACAGGCACATATACAGTCGAGCGGCACTGCTACAACTTGAACCTCAACGAACTTTCGAGCGTTCCGACTTCTCTCGGATGAAATGCAGAATGAAGAAGAGGAAGAGAACATAGAAGGTTGTGTGTTCTGAGAGCACCCAAGGCCCGGTTTATATAGAGAAGTTGGTTGGAGAATCGGTTGAGCAGATTAATTTGTGACCGTCAGATCAAATCCACAGAACAATGAGGACTGTCAGATCAAAACTGAACCAGCATTTGTTGCGCGGTTTCTGGACGGTTAATCTACAGCCATTAGCTGAAAACTGCATTGCATGATCAGTCTTGAGGCATCAGATGAAAACCACATATTGTTGGAGGGTTAGGTCAGTTTAAACTACAGCTGTTGGATCAACATTAACACCTAACTGATGCCGTTAGATCAAACCGTTTGATCTTATTCACAGGCAGTTTGGTTAGTTTGAACCACAATTGTTGGATCAAAATCGACATTGTTAAATCAAAAAGAACAAACTGTGCGTAGAGAAAGGCCTGTGGACCGGGCCGGAGGACCAGACTGGACCGCCCGGAGACTTTTTCGTAGGGCCGATGCGCAGCTAGGCCTGGAGCCTTTTACAAATAAGTGATCCAAAGCCCAAAGAAATCTTCTCCAAAAAATAGGAACCCGTAACCTACACGAGTCAGCCGGACGGGCGAGCGGCGGCGGCGGTGCAAGCGTGTATCACAATCTTGTAGATCTTCCCTCCGGTCAAAACTTCTCATGCCCCTAAGGGCACATCTAAAGTGACTATTCTTGCACTATATATGGTGGCTAACTCATCCAATATGTTATTTCCTCAATGTGATGATGTGTTTCTCCCTAAGGAGGCCACATCATCACTTTTGTCAATTTCCAACCTTTTTTACTCATGCTTTGAACATTATTTTTCATCACCCGGTGTCGTAATTGAGTGATTTCAAAACCTAAAATCATCTACTTGTTGCGTAGATAATTAAGGGCTTATTAGTTTCTATTTGTCATTAATGAATACTAATCATAATTAAGCTCAAAATATGTTGCTAACCAAGTTTGCAACATGTCTTATCGGTCCAAACCCATTTCCTTCAATTTTCTCCAACAATCTCCCACATAAATGAAAATTAATGCAAATGCAGACTCTAACGAGAAGTCAGACAAGAAAATATTGCATCAGAAGAAGTAGCTTATGGCTTTGAACCTTCCATAGTGATGTACCTTCGGATCCACTTGGCTACTTAGTGACTTAATATCTTGAACTAGTCAGCCTATACTGTGAACCTAGACAACAGTACTCACACAACATTTCCATTAACACCCTTTTTGGCTCTCATGGTTGTGTTAGTTTTGGACATGAACAACCTGGTTTCAGAAAGTGTTTTAGAGAATTCTCGTCTCACAGAATTCTCATAGAAGTGGCCCCACTTCACACTTGTATAGGTGTTTCCTATAGAGAGTATTCTGCCATACTCCACTTGATGTACCAAGATATAGGAAAACATTAAAAGCATTAGCTTATCCTGACTTTTCCTATAGACAGCACTTAAATTTAACAGAATGGATAAGTGCTCTACTGAAACTTTAAAACTTTGTTGTCCCATTGAACCAAGATTTTAGAATCTCCAGTCAACAAGGTTGGGTTACCGTTACAAAGGTTCTTGTGTTTTAGGCTTTAGTCCTATTCTGTTTGTCAATTTTGACAACCGAACTCTAGGCAAACTTTTTGTAAGCAGATCCACAAGATTCTCCTCTGATTTTATATAATCAATAGAAATCACACCATTAGAGATCAACTGTTTAATGGTGTTATGTCTCCGACATATATGTCGAGACTTACCATTATATATGCTACTTTGAGCTCGTCTTATAGCTGACTGACTATCACAGTGTAGGTTGATAGGAGCGATTGGTTTAGACCAGCACGGAACATCCTCTAGAAAATTTCGAAACCATTCAACCTCTTCCCCAGCTTCATCTAGTTCTATAAACTTAGCTTCCATAGTAGAACGAGCTATGCACATTTGCTTTGTGGATTTCTACGACACAGCAGCACTACCAACTGTGAATAAATATCCATTGGTGGACTTAGAGTTTTTACTATCAGATATCCAGTTGGCATCATCATACCCTTCTAACACTACTGGATATCTTTTGTAATGTAATGTAAGGTTCATTGTACATTTCAGATACCTCATCACTCTATTTATAGCTTTTCAATTATAATCGCTTGGATTACTAGTAGACCTGCTCAGTTTGTTTACTCAGCATGCTAAGTCTGGTTTTATACAGTTTGTTGCGTATATCAGACTTCCAATCACTTGTGAGTACTTCAATTGAGCTACTGGCTCTCCTCGGTTCTTCCTTAAGCGTATACTTAAGTCAAGTGGAGTCTTTACTGGTTTCACATCAAACATATTGAATCATTTGAGAACAGTTTCAACATAGTGAGTTTGTGACAAAACGAGTCCTTCGGCTATCCTATAAATTTTAATTCCTAGAATAACGTTGAAAACTCCCATATCCTTTATGTCGAAGTTTCGCGTCAACATCTTCTTTGTACTTATGATGACATCATAAGTACTATCCATGATTAGCATGTCGTCTACAAAGACATGCTATTACACAGGCATTTGGTGTGTGTTTGATGTAGACACATTTGTCACACTCATTGATCTTGAAACTGTTAGACAACATCACTTGATCAAACTTCAAGTGCCACTTTTTGGGTGCTTGCTTAAGTACGTATAAGGACTTAACAAGTCTATAGACTTTCTTTTCTTGTCATGGGACAACGAATCCTTCGGGTTGTTCCATATAAATTTTTTCCTCCAACTCACCATTCAGAAAGACAGTCTTCATATCCATCTGATGGATTTCTAAGTTGTAAAAAGCAGCAATAGCAACTAGCATCCTTATAGAGGTGATCCTAGTTACTGGTGATTATGTGTCAAAATAGTCTAAGCCTTCTTTCTGTCGATAGCCTTTAGCTAACAACTGGGTCTTGTACTTGTCGATAGAGCCATCCTCTTTCAGTTTTTTCTTGAAGATCCACTTGCATCCAAATGGTTTACTTCCTGTGGAAGATCAACCAGCTCCCAAGTGTGATTTTGAAGAATAGAATCTATCTTGCTGTTTATTGCCTCTTTCCAAAACGGAGCTTCTAGAGTTGACATTACCTGAGAGAAAGTTATTGGCTTGTTTTCTACCATATATGTTAGAAAATATAGTCCAAGGGATGTTGGTATTTTGGCTCGCTTGCTTTGATAAAGTTCCTCAGTTTCTTGAGGGGTCGTCTCACGTATTCGCTTACCAGTACTTGCCTCTTCATTCTCTTTCTCTGGAAAGACATCTTCAAAGAACACTGCATTCCTTGACTCTATGACAATATTTCCATGTATGTCAGGAATGTCTGATTTGTGCACCAAGAACTGATATGCTCTACTATTAGTCGCATATCCGCAATCAATCGTTTTAGGTCCGATCCTCACTTGTCTTGGTTTAGGTACAACAAATTGTGCCAGACACCCCCAAACTTTCAAGTATTTGTAGCTAGGCATATGGCCTCTCCAAAGTTTGTATGGGGTTTTATCTATCTTTTTGGACAAAATTCTATTTAAAATGACGTTGGCGGAGAGAATTGCTTCCCCACAAGTTCTTATGTAAACCTTGAAATTATCAACATAGCATTCATCATCTCCTTTAAGGTATGGTTTTTGCATTCTGCAATACCATATGATTGAGGTGAATATGGTGCATTTGTTTGATGAATGATGCCAAGTTTTTAACAAATTTCACTAAACGGTGCGTTATATTCACCACTTCTATCACTCTAAATTGTTTTAATTCGTTTGCTAAGTTGATTCTCAACTTCATTTTTTAGTCTTTAAAAGCATCAAAGGCCTCATTTTTGCTACTTAACAAATAAACGTAACAGTATCTAGTGCAACCGTCGATAAAAGTTACAAAATACTTTTTACTACCTCTCGTTTGCGCAAACTTTAAATCACACACATCTTTATGAAGTAAGTCCAAAGGTTCAGTGTTCCTTTTTATAGAAGGAAATGTCGCCTTTGTCATTTTTGCTTCAACACAAATTTGGTATTTTTTTCTTATTAAAATTCAATTTCGATAATAAGTCAAGATTAACCATTCTTTTCATTGACTTGTAATTTACGTGTCACAAACAAAAATACCATAAATAAGAAAAGTCAAGTATGTAAGCAGAAGAGGAAATATTATCATTAGCCACTGTGGGCAATTCTTTCTTGAGTACAATCGTAATGACATTTAACTTGAACATCGTGTCAGTTAAGTACCCCTTCCTCAAATACATACCATTCTTAGAAAGAATAACTTTCTTTGAGTCTAAACCCATGCATGACAAGTAGAGCCCCAGAAACGAAATTATTCTGGATGTCGGGAGCATGCACGACATTCTGCCGTGTCATATGCTTTTCTGAGGTTAACTTCAGAACAAATTTTCCTTCTCCTTCTCTCTTTGATGAGGTAACGTTCTCCATGTAGAGTTGTTCGTTGTTACCGGGCTTGTACTCTGAGAACATTCCCCTATTGGCACAAACATGTCTTGTGGCTCCAATATCTAGCCACCATTCGCGCATGTTCCCCATGGCATTGCACTCCAAGACCACGGCACACAAATTTAGATCATCCATGGCATTAATGAGATTCGCTTTTGCTTTTTTTTGCTTTTTCTTGGGCTTACGACAGTCACTACTACGGTGCCCCTGGATTCCACAATTGTAGTACTTCCTACTGGAACTTTTTAACACTCTCTTTGCTTTTGGAGTTCACTCCGAGAGGGTCGGCTTTTTTCTTCTTTGCCTCTGCAACAAGGGTTTTGGCATGATCAGAACTCGAAATATGACTTTCTCTCAGATCTTCGATTATCCTCCTCTATGCGGAGTCGGACAAACAGATTTCACATTTTCATTTCCTTTCTTTTTTGCTTGACATAGCTCTTAAAATCCCTACACGAAGGAGGCAGCTTCTCAATCACAGCCGCAACCTAAAAAGATTCTCTGAGCGTCATGCCCTCCTCTTCCATTTTGCCTAACAAAAGTTGTAGTTCCTCAACCTAAGAAACTACAGTTTTGGAATCAGACATTTTAAAGTCCATATACTCACCGACTATGAATTTTTTTGTGCCAGCGTCTTCAGATCGATACTTCTTATCTAAAGCTAGCCACAATGATTTTGTAGTTTTGTAAGTATAATACACGCCATATAGAATATTATCTAATCAACTCAAAATTTGGTTTAAACAGACATAATTACTGTAAGACCAAGCTTTAGCCGCCAAGTTGTTCTGAATGTGTAGATTCAGGTCCTCAACATGAACCGTCACAGGAGGATCCTCGATCAATACTTTGGTCAATCCAAATATTGGCAAAAAAACCGCATCCTCTATTGCCACCTCTTGAAGAAACTTCCCCCAAACTTATAGGGTTTCTCCACGTGACCAACTGGCACATTCATTCCATCATTCACAGCAGCATTGGGCGCCAAGGGAACCGCACTCACTTCGGGTGTATCACCAAATTGTGCACCGTTCATGCTATGAAATGAGCTTCCATTTTCGTTCTCCATCACTGTTTAGTAGAGAAAGAACAGATCAGGACAATTTCGAAAAGTAGAATGAGTAAGAAGAGACTGCAAACCAGTGTAACAACACTCTTTTGCATACAAAAATATAACAATACATAATTGAATATGACAATAAGTTTTAAGATTGTTACGATCAATAATCATGTTCCAAGACGCAGTAGTGGTTCATGCGTATGTAAATAGAGTAAGTAGTAGATCAAACCCGGGGCGAATCGAGGACTCTGTCCTTAAGACTTATTGCTTCGTTATAGTGTTCCCAACCAGTATTAGCTATCTTCTCCCATGATACAAAGGGTACCTGTTCAGTCAAGCGGCACTGCTACAACTTGAAACTCAGAGAACTTTCGAACGTCCCGACTTCTCTTGGACGTAATGCAGAATGAAAAAGAGGAAGAGAGCAGAAAAGGTAGTGTGTTTTGAGAGGACCCAAGGCCTGGTTTATATAGAGGAGTTGGTTGGAGAATCGGTTGAGCAGATTAATCTGTGACCGTCATATCAACACCACAAATCAACCAATAGCCATCGGATCAAAACCGAACCAGCATTTGTTGAGCAGTTTCTGAATGGTTAATCCATAGTCGTTGGATGAAAACTGCATTGCAGGATCAATGCTAGGGCATCAGATAAAAACCACATATTGTTGGGCGGTTAGGTTAGTTTGAACCACAACTGTTGGATCAAAACCGACACCTAACTGACACCGTTAGATCAAACAATTTGATCTTATCCATAGGCGGTTTGGTCAGTTTGAACTTCAACTGTTGGATCAAAACTGACACCGTAACTGACACCGTTAGATCAAAACTGACTAGGGAAAGGCCTGTGGACCAGACTGTAGGACCGGTCTGGACTGCTTGGAGACTTTTCGTTGGGACGCTGTTCAGCTAGGCCTAGAGCCTTTTACAAATAATTAACCCAAAGCCCAAGAAATTTTCTCCACAAAAATAGGAACCGGCCCGTAACACCACACGAGCACGAGGCGAGCTGGCCGGTTGGGAGGGCGGCGGCTCGCACATTTGGTAATCTTGTAGGTCTTCTCTCCAGTCAAAACTTCTCATGCCCTAAGGGCACATTTAAAGTGACCATTCTTACACTATATATGGTGGTTAACTCACTTCATTTGTCCAATATGGTATTTCCTCAAAGTGATGATGTGTTTCTCTCTAAGGAGGTCATATCATCACCTTTGCCAATTTCTAACCTATTTTACTCCTACGTTGAGCATTAATTTCTCATTCACCCGGTATCGTAATTTAGTGATTCCAAAGCCTAAAATCATCTACTCATTATGTAGATAATTCAGGATCCATTAGCTTCTATTTGTCATCAATGAAAATTAATCATAATTAAGCTCAAAATATATTGCTAACTAAGTTTGCAACATGTCTTATTGGGCCAAACCCATTTCCTTCAATTTTTTCTGACATATTGTTGTTATGATGTCTTCATGTTTCGTAACATGGTATCAGAGCGATAAACCAAAATTCTTGTGGTTTCTCATTCGCATTCTGAAGTGTGTTTGCGTACTATGTTTTGCCAATTGATTGTTGTAATCGTGGTATCAACTTCCACTGCTTCTTGTTCCCTAGGTGCAAAAGGAAGAGTAGCTAAGGTTGATTTTCATTTCTTTTAAAACTAGGAAAATTGAATTGGAGTCGTCCTTAATCAATCACCACAAAAAGAATTTGGTTTAGCGACGAAAAAGTCACCGACGAAATAAGGAATGTCGGTGTTTTGTCGGTAATTTGCGACGAAATTTCGATACACGCATTTTCGTCGTTAATTGCGACGAAACTACGATGAAATGCATTGTCGCTAACAAAAAAGCAGTCAGGTTAATCATTTTGTTAAAATGTCGTCGGTGTTTTGTCAGTGGTTCGTCGCTACTCTGTGTCTTTTGTTTGTCGCTATTTAGTTTGTAACATTTCGTCGCTATATCGTCGGTAATGTGTCGCAAAAATTCCAGAAACATAAATACGGATAAACATGTGTATGAATTAAGAAAAAAGAAAGCGGTGATTGGGAAAAAAATTTATTCATTTAGTAATAAAAATTTACATTATGAAGACGAAAAATTAAAAAAAGAAATCTAAAAGAGAGGCGGAGAGGGGCCGTTCACTCTTCGTCATCGGAAGAAAGAGTGGCTGCCACATTCTCTGCGAACTCTTTGAGGAGGCGCTACAGCTTGTAATATCTGGATTTCAACTTGCGCAGCCTTCTATTCACGCTGCGCAGTTGCCTCGACTGCTGCTGCATGTTTGCTATAAGCATACGGTAGTCGATATGCATTTCCGGCATTTCTTCGTGAGGATCCTCTGGCGACATTGGGCCATGCACAGATATTGAACCCTCCCGCTCAACCGATGGTTGTGGTTGAGGAGGAGGCCGTTGTGGAGGTGCACTGTTTGCCCCTCCACGCCTTGGGGTTCTTCTATAACGACGCATCATACTTTGAAGTTTTATAAATTTGTTTGTGTAATGTACGGATGGGATGTGGGGTTATAAATAGGTAAATTTAGCGACGACCTAGCGACGAACATGCGACGAATTTTTCAACAGTTAATCAAGATGGGAATATATGCGGGCGTGACGCTTCGTTCGAATTAGCGACGCATTAGCAACGACTTAGCGACGCAAAATCATCGTACGTTGTAAAAATCGGGCACTGTGTGGACAATGCCGAATAGCGACGCATTAGCGACGAAACGTGTCGAATGGTGTGAAGAGACATCTTGCGTCGCTAGTTCGTCGGTAAAGCGTCGCTAAATTCAAACGTCATATTCGCGGGTTACCAGGTTCTCGTCGTTTTAAGTTTCGTCGGTATATAGTCGCTGTTTAGTCGGTGAATTAGTCGTCCCAAATTTTTTCGAACCACATTTTGTCTATATTTTAGCGTCGTCGAGATTCGTAAGGGATTGAACACGTGTTTAAATTAATAAAACGAAAGCGATGATTGTGAAAAAAATTTCATTAACATAGAATTATAAATTACAATATACATAAGGAAAAAAACGAAAAAAAATCTATAAGAATAGCGGAGAGGAGCCGTTCACTGTTCGTCATCCGAACAGAGAGTAGCAACACTCTCCGCGCACGCCTTGAGGAGGCGTCTCAGCTGCACAGCTTTGGCTTTGATGCGCATCTGCCTTGTGTGCAGGTACTGGAGACGCTCATCCTGATAGTTAAGCACCTCTTTCATATTCTCCACTGTTTTCCACAGCTCCTGTATTTCTACACTTGCCTCCTTGGCCCCTGCACAGTGGGTTCGGAGGAGTCAGCCTGCGGGGGTGCTTGTGGTTGTGGAGGAACCGGTGCAGGTGCCGGTGGTTGAAGACCCTGTCTTGGGTATGTACGTCCACTACCACGTCGTGCCTGGGCCTTAGTACGAACCATATTTGTCTTTTTTTATATGATTATAAAGGAGATTTTGTTTTTTTTTGTACTACGGGAGTCGCGGCAGGCTGTTTATATAGGAAATTCAGCGACGACATAGCGACGACTTAGCGACGTAAATGCATCGTAAGTTGTAACAATCGGGCACTGTACGGTCACTGGATAGCGACGCCTCAGCGACGCAAATAGCAACGAATCGCATCGTATCGTGTGAAGATACGTTGTGCGTTTATATAGGGGACTGCAGCGACGACAGAGCGACGATTTAGCGACGTAAATGCATCGGAAGTTGTAACAATCGGGCACTGTACGGTCACTGGATACCGATGCCTTAGCGGCGCTAGTAGCGACGAATTGCATCATATCGTGCAAAGATGCGTTGTGCGTCACTATTTTGTCGGTAAAGCGTCGGTAAGCAATGAATGCAGACATTAATCCACGCACACCATACGATGAAATTCGTCGCTATTGGCGTCGCTAAGGCGTCGGTATTTGTGTTTGTTGCCTTTTATTCGACGGAGATTGTGTTTGTTGGTCGTCGCTATAGCGTCGCTAAGACGTCGGTAATATTGCAGGCTGAGAACCATAAAACGCAGCTTTCTTCTTCCACTCTTCTACCATTCTTCTCCCATTTCAAACACATAAATCATCACTTTTCAACGAAAATATAGAAGGAAGATATCTTATTGTGTGGGATTTTTATGTTTTCCACATCGAGAAAAGATAGCTGCTGTTATTTTGAAGGTATAGCGAGAAAATGGATCCGATGAGGAGCGATAGAAAGTGGATGTACGAGAGAGTAAACAACGGGGAGTGGAGTTTTAGATTTGTTGAAGGTCTCGAAGAATTTGTGGATTTTGCGACGAGTAATGAAAGTGGAACGCAGATTAGATGTCCGTGTAAGAAATGCAAGAACTGTAAATATATGGATCCGGGTGACGTGATGGTTCACTTATTGAAACAAGGTTTTGTGCACAATTACCATACATGGTACTACCACGGCGAATATGAGGGGGCATCTACATCTGCAACTGTTCACTTCGAAGGGGGACCCGGTCAGGTTGATGTCGAAGAAATAGGCGAGGGATCTCATAACCCATACGTGCAGTTGGTGCAAGATGCAGCCGCCGGCGCATTTACTTGAGAGCAGTACTTACAGTCTCATATCGGGTACGAACGTGCACAGGATCCGGACGAACAGCCGCGTATATTCGTGGAGGAAGATCCGAACCCTCAGGCGAGACAGTTTTTTGAGATGCTGAACGCCGCCAACACGCTGCTATATCCCGGTTGCGGTAGTCACACACAGATGTCCATGATCGGTCGGATGACGAGCATGAAGACGGAGCACCGCATGACGGATAGATTGTATGATGGGATGTGTCAGCTTATGAGGGAATCTCTTCCCGAAGGGAACACGATGGTCGACAGTTTTTATTCGATGAAGAAACAGCTGCAGGCGTTGGGACTGCCGGTTCAGAAGATCGATTGTTGTTCGGAGGGGTGCATCATATACTGGGGCATCAACGAGGATCAAGACAAGTGCAGGGTCTATGGGACACCCAGGTGGAGAACGAACAAAAGAAACCGGAACGTGCCAAGAAAGAAATTCTACTATTTACCTCTCGCCCCTAGACTGCAGAGGCTTTACGCATCCGGTGCCACAGCTAGCCAGATGAGGTGGCACACGGAGCACTACACGAAAGATGGTGAGATGTGCCATCCATCTGACGGCAAAGCTTGGAGGAAGTTCGATGCAACACATCCGGGTTTTTCGTCAGAGACAAGGAACGTTAGGTTGGGGTTATGCACCGACAGGTTCAACCCGAGCAGTATTCGTCATGGCCTATCATCGTGACGCCGTACAATCTACCACCTTGGATGTGCATGAAGAAGCCATACATGTTCTTGACTGTGATCGCACCGAGGCCTAGGAATCCGAAACAGAAGATCGACCTATACCTACATCAATTGATACAGGAGCTGAAGTGGTTGTGGGAGTTTGGCGTGGTGACGTTCGATGTATCCACCAAACAAAACTTCCAGCTCCGCGCTGCGCTGATGTGGATGATCAGCGACTTTCCGGCTTATTCTATGTTGTCGGGGTGGAGTACAGCAGGGAAATATGCTTGCCCTTACAGCATGAAGCAAGCGAAGACGATGTCCTTGAAACATGGACGTAAGATTTGCTGATTCGACAGCCATAGGAAGTTCCTGCCCAGACGTCATTTGTACAGAAAGAACGTGACGGCGTTCATGCCTGGCATCGTCGAGAAGGACACGAAGCCCAAGCTTCTCACGGGTGCAGAGGTGTTGGAGGAGATAGACAGGTGTGGATTCGTGGGGGTCGCTGATGATCTAGACGGCAGCCACAACGCAGACCTGGCCCGTTGCTGTATCGGGTGGAAGAAGAGAAGTATATTCTGGGAGCTTCCGTACTGGAAGAGCAATATGATCCGACACAACCTGGATGTCATGCACATTGAGAAGAACGTGTTTGACAACATCTTCAATACAGTGCTGAATGTGCCTGGAAAAACAAAAGACAATTTGAAGGCACGACTTGATATGCGCGACCTCAAAATGCGACCGGAGCTGCATCCTGTTGGCACATCCTACATGCCGAAGTCGTCGTACACGCTGACTGCGGAGTAGGTCAGTGCGTTGTTATCATGGCTGGGGACGGCTAGATTTCCTGACGGCCATATTTCGAACCTGTCGAAGAACATCGACGTGAATAGACGCGGTTTGCACGGGATGAAGAGCCACGACTGTCACGTGTTCATGCAACGGTTGATGCCCATTGCATTCCGTGAGCTGCTTCCAACCAATGTATGGGAAGCACTTACCAAGATGAGTCTGTTCTTCAGATGTCTTACATCTACTAGACTCAGGGCGGATGATATGTCAATACTGGAGGGCGAAATCCCAGTGATCCTATGCAAGCTGGAAACTGTATTCCCTCCGGCCTTCTTTGATTCAATGGAACACCTGCCAGTTCATCTACCATGCGAGGCACGCATTGGTGGTCCTGTTCAGTACATATGGATGTATCCGTTCGAGAGGTACTCTTATTTATTACGTGACGTTCTTATGTGTCTAAGCGCGAGCATGCTTACCAATTTGTTTTATCATGTGACGTTGGAGTATTCACTATATGAACAGATATCTCAGGCATTTGAAGCTGAACATCAGGAACAAGACCAAAGTCGAGGCCTCGATGTGCAATGCCTACCTGACGGAGGAAGCCTCGACATTCGTGTCTCATTACTTCCAGCCAGATGTCCCGTCGAGGTGCAGAGATGTTCCCCGGAACGACGACGCCATTTCCAGATCCGGTGTCCTTTCGATATTCACACATCCGATCAGGTTTCACGGACAAGGAAGGAAATGATATTAGGGGACAGCGATCTGAAGATTGATCATTCTTATGTTCTACACAACTGCCGTCAAGTTGATCGTTTCCAGAGGTATAAACGATATCCAATTTTAATTTGTAAATACCTTGCGCTACTATATCCATTATATTACAAAGGTATACATGGTACTCATTCGTAATTTGCTTCAGCTTGTTCGTTGATTTATTGCAAGAACGTTCACCGGGTATATCGAGCGATGCAATAAACAATGAGTTAGATGCCAAGTTTGCTGATTGGTTCAGGTGGCATGTAAGTTTACATATTTGTTGGTTACGTGTACGTCATGTGACACGCATTTATTGGCCCGCTGATGTATACTTGTCGTTTTACAGGCGAGCAAAGGTCATCTGGCTGACGAAGAGCGGAGTGTGTGTCAAGCGGTATGACAATAGCCCGGACGAGGATGACTTCTACGGCTACCTTACTGACATCATTGAGCTCGAATATCCCGCATTGCCTGTAAAGCGAGTGGTGCTATTCAAATGCGAATGGTACGATCCAACTCGGGGAGGTTATTGCGCTGGCATAAAGGTTTACGACCGATATAAGTTGGTAGACATACACCAAGAGCGACGGTACAGAAAGTACGATCCATTCGTTTTGGCTAGTCAAGCGTCCCAGGTGTACTATCTATCGTATCTGACGACGAGGATGAATGCGAGCTCAAAAGACTGGCAAGCCGTGTGCAAAGTGAAATCGAGCAAGTTTGATGTCAGTATCCAGCCAGGTTAAGATGGCATGGATGCCGCATTTCAAGAAGAAAACCCGCGCGTTGTGGATACGACACATGTTGAACTGCACAATCTCCCTCTAAATGACCCCAACGGCGGTTTCATCGAAATTCATCTTACATACAACCGGCTGACAATATTGAAGATGTAGTCGAAGACGAATACGAGGATGAAGAGGACGACGAGCATGTAGATGAAGATGAAAATGAAGATGCGTATGAGGATGCGGATGACAATGAAGATTGACGTTAGTCAAAATTTTTATGTACCTCTTTATGTGAATGTGTTATGTGTTGATGTACTTATACACATGTATATACATAATGTGTGTCTGTAAGTACTTTATATTTTGTATTATTTTTTTTTCAAATACTGACGAGCGCCGACGATTTACCGATGAAAACTGTCGTCGCAAATTTGAAATAACGACGACACAAGAAATAGCGACGCAGTGCCGTCGCTATTTCGTCGCAAAATTTCGAACATAAACCAGAAATCCCCCTTGTTCTTCCCCATTTCAGCGTTTCCCTCCTTGCTCCCATTCCCCATTTTCAACGAACTAGCGAGCTGCCTCCTCCCCCCATCTTCTCCGACGAATACAGCAGCTACCTAAAACAGGCTTTCGGCTTCAACTTTCTGGTAGGTGGTATTCTGTTTTTCCGTCTTTGTTTTTATAAGATCCATTCTATTTTTTCATCAAGAAATTGTGGATTGTGCCGCTTGTTTTTGATTTCATTGTTGTTATACACTTGAGAGCAATCAGTTTAGAATGGGATAATGATGATTGTAGGTTTGGGAGGAGAGATTGTGCTGGGGTGGAGGGATTCGGGCTGTGTGGGTCGGTGTGGGGCTGGGTGTTAGAGGGGATGGCGGAGGGTGGAACCGCCTAGCTATGGGTTGGGGCTGGGTGGCTGTGGGTGGGACTGGGTGGGGCGGGGGTGACTGTTGGCGGGAGTGGGACTGTGGGATGGGGGTGGCTGTTGGCGGGAGTGGGGCTATTGGCGGGGTGGGCTGTTGGCGGGAGTGGGTGGGGAGGGGGTGGCTGTTGGCGGGAGTGGGCTGTGGGCGGGAGTGGGTGGGGTGGGGGATGGCTGTTGGCGGGGGTGGGCTGTGGGCGGGGTGGGCTGTTGGCAGGAGTGGGTGGGGCGGGGGGTGGCTGTTGGCAGGAGTGGGCTGTGGGCGGGGTGGGCTGTTGGCGGGGCGCGGACTGGCTGTGGGCGGGGCTGTGGGCGGGAGTGGTTGTTGGCGGTGCGGGGGATGGCTGTAGCGAGGGTGGGCTGTAGTTCATGTTACAAGTTATCTATCATAAGGATGTATAGGTGATGTATAATTTGAAGTGTAATTTGTTTAGAGGTGATGCATATTTATGCTTTAAGTATCAAGTTCAAGTGATGTATACTTTGAAGTGTAATTTGATGATGAAGTTTGATTATGTAGTTTGGTTAATCATGTCATGTTTTTGGATTTGGATTTGTCTTTGGAGAGGCCATTAAGGCCGAGAAACCTCCGATAAACGAATAGGTCATGCCGAAATTTTCAAAATTATTAATATCTTGCATTAAATGTATGTAAACACTTGTCGTTTTTTGGACATCTTTTTTGTCTGGCCAACCAACCCTAAACTTGTTGAATGTGCCTTTTAAATTTTTCACCCTTGCAGATCTGATGGCTAGTGAGGGTTTACCGACTCGATCCACCTACCCACCAGCTACACAGGCCCTCTCAGGAGAGTTTAATCTCTTCCTTTCTCAGCATGAGCTGCTTGGTTTGGTTTCGACCGCCGCTCTGGCTGCGGACGCAGACCTTTTAGGGTCTGCCGATAGGTCCGCACCTCCCACATCTACGACGCCACCCACTCCCACCGGTTCAGCACCTCATCCGGCGTCTGATGCGGCTTCGGAAGATGGTGTCATACCAGGGTGTCGTGCCCTCCCTTGGTCACATGATACCCATACGTAAGTAATGATTTATTTTTTTAACACGTTTTCAAATATATTTCATGCGTTATTTTTTCCTAACAACTTCACCTCTTTCAGGTTTGAACCGGACTCAGGCCAGATTTCCGGTTGCATCACTCGGTCCTTCCACCTGAGGCAGGACCCAGCTGGATATGCCTGGTCCTGTGTCACCCCGCAGACACGTAGGTTCTACTGGGATGAGTTTCAGGTATTCAAATTTGATGAATTTCACTTTTTGATGCGTAATCGATCATTACTTTTTTCTAACCACATTTTTATTTTTCCTCCGTATAATAATTGCAGAAGGCGTACAGCTGGACAGCTGACATCGCCCATGACGTGGAGCAGGCCTGGCGGCAGAGGGCCGCCAAACGCTACAGGGACTTCGTCAACTCGCACAAGACCAAGTGGGAGCGTGATCCCACTTCTGCCAGGCCTGCCTGCGTATCCGAGGCCACCTGGGCGGGGTGGATAGAAGGGTGGACGGACCCTGCTACCCAAGCCCGCAGTGCCTGGAACGCGGCGAACCGGCGCAGCGGCAATCTACAGGGCCCAGCACCTGCCACACACTCAGGTGGTTCGGTTTCCCACGCCACCACGATGCGTTCTATGGTAAGTATTTTAATATTGGATTATTTAGATTCATTGATTTCATTGGATTATTTAGATTCATTGACTTAAGTGGATTATTTACATTCATTGACTTAAGTGGATTATTTATATTCATTGATTTCTTATGTTGTGCTGTTGCTTTTTTGGTATTTGTATATGGTTAATTTAAGTAGTATATGTGTTCATTTGACTTTTTCTTTTTATTTTTGATTTGACTTGGGAGAGGCCTTTAAGGCCGGGATACCTCCGATAAACGAATATATCATGCGTAAATTTTTAAAATTCTGGATTTCACTAACATATTTTATTTCATTCTTTCAGCACGAGGAGATGGGAGAGTGGCCAGCCTCCTACGATCTCTTCTACAAGACGCATCAGAAGAAAGCCTCAAACAGGACGGAGGACTGGATCACGTCGAAGGCCCGCGACATCAGTGTAAGTAGACTACGATATCATTTGTTTTTTCCTTAGTTTGTTTTATTTCTAAACCCTAAACCCTAACAATTCTTATTCTCATTTCAGGACGAGTACAACAGATTACTCGCACATAGGGGAGAAGAGGCCAACAAGAACCGCGCTTATTGGGATGCGGTTCGGACCGTCGGCCCTCAGAATAAGAAGAAGTGGGAGAGCGCCGCGATTCTTCCCTGAAGTTCTGCATCCAGGTGCTTCCTCTGAGGCCAGCACCTTCGCGCCTTCTGCGACCCCAGAGGATATTTCGTGCCTGGAATCAGATCATGCGGCGCTGCAGCATGAGGTGGAGACCATCAGGGCGCAGCATGAGGAGAGTGTACAGGCACTGCGGTCGCAGCTGACTCAGACCTAGCAGGCACTGCAGCAGTCGGTTCAGCAGGCGGTTCAGCAGGCGCTTCAGCAGGCGCAGCAGCAGATGATGCAGGTGCAGCAGGCGACGAACCAGCAAATCTTGCAGCTATCGCATCTCATCATCTCTTTCATTTCCAGCTCCGCGCAGCCTCAGCCTCAGCCTCAGCCTCCCCCTCCTGATGGTCACTCTTCTCCGCATGATCCCCCTCCATCTTCCTTTGCATAGTATTTCATTGTTTGAATTTTTGTACAAACTATTTCATTTATTGTATTGACATATTCTTTGTTCTTTTATATTTTATCAGACATTTATACGGATTCCATTTCTTTTGTGTTATTCAATTATACGAACTTTAATACGCAAATACCGTATTTCTGTATAATATTCGTACAAATGATTTAATATACAAAATAAAATATATTATAAAAATTAAATAATAATAAAAACTATTTGATTAATAATATATTGATATTATTAATAAATTATAAATATTTAATATTAAATTAATATTTAATATTAATTTAAATGATAGCGACGAACCGGCGACGAAAAAAAAGTCGCAGACCTGAAATAAAAAAAATCAAAAATTTTAAAATAGCGACGACAAAAGATATACCGACGAAAATCTGTGACGAAACAGAAATGTCGCAGCCGGAAATAAAAAAATTCAAAAATTTAAAAATAGCGACGACAAAGATATACCGACGAAACGACGACGGAAATAACAGGTCGCAGACCTGACAGAGTTTCGTCGTAATTGTGCGACGAACCGCCTACGAGCCTTTTCTCGTCGCAATATAGCGACGCATCACCGACGAAAATCACTATGCGACAAGCCGTATAACGACCTGCATATTTCGTCGCAATTTCGTCGCTATACGCCTTTAGCGACGAAATTGCGACGAGTTTTGTCTGTCGCTATGTCTTTTTTTTTGTGGTGAATGGTTGATTTCCGATCTGAAAAAACAAAAATTTAACGTTGCTGTCGGCCTATTGAGTTATTGCCGTTGGTAAGAAAAAGATGAAGTTTCTGCTAAAGCTTTATGGATGAAACAATATAGACAGATATATATGGATGGAACAATATAGACAGATATATACACCACAAAAAAAAGACATATAGCGACAGACAAAAATCGTCGCTATTTCGTCGCTACAGGCATATAGCGACGAAATAGCGACGAAAAGAGTAGGTCGCAATACGGCTTGTCGCAAAGTGAATTTCGTCGGTGAAGCGTCGCTATATTGGGACGAAAAAATTTCGTCGGTGTTTCGTCGCACAGTTGCGACGAAAATCTGTCAGTTCTACGACCTGTTATTGCCGTCGTTGTTTCGTCGGTGTACTTTTTCGTCGCTATTTTATAATTTTTTATTTTTTTTATTTCCTTTCTGCGACATATTATTTCGTTGCAAAGTTTCGTCGGTATATTTTTTCGTCGCTATTTTTAAATTTTTGATTTTTTTATTTCCGGTTTGCGACATTTTGTTTTCGTCGCAGGTTCGTCGCTATTTTTAATTTAATATTTAATATTAATTTAATATTAAATATTAAATATTTTTAATTTATAAATAATACAATATATTATTAATTAAATAGTTTTTATTATTATTTAATTTTTATAATATATTTTATTTTGTTTTTTAAATCATTTGTACGAATGTTATACAGAAATACAGTACTTGCGTATTGAAGTTCATAAACAACACAAACGAAATAGAATCCGTATAAATGTCATATAAAATATAAAAGTACAAAGAATATGTCAATACAATAAACGAAATAGACTGTACGAAAAATCAAAAAATGAAATACTATGCAGAGGAAGATGGAGGGGGATCATGCGGAGAAGAGTGACCATCAGGGGGAGGCTGAGGCTGCGAGGAGCTGGAAATGATAGAGATGATGAGATGCGATAGCTGTGAGATTTGCTGGTTCGTCTGCTGCTGCACCTGCATCGTCTGCTGCTGCGCATGCTCAACCGCCTGCTGAAGCGCCTGCTGAAGCGACTGCTGCAGCTCCTGCTGGGTCTGAGTCAGCTGCGAATGCAGTGCTCGTACGCTCTCCTCATGCTGCGCCCTGATGGTCTCCACCTCATGCTGCAGCGCCGCATGCCCTGAATCCAGGCGCGAAAGACTCTTTGGGGCCATAGAAGGCGCGGAGGTGCTGGCCTTAGAGGAAGCACCTGCATGCAGAACTTCGGGAAAGAATCGCGGCGCTGCTGATCCGACCCCGTACACCTCCCTCTTCTTCTTATTCTGAGGGCCAACGGTCCGAACCACATCCCAATAAGCGCGGTTCTTGTCGGCCTCTTCTCCCCTAAGTGCGAGTAGTCTGTTGTACTCGTCCTGAAATGAGAATAAGAATTGTTAGGGTTTAGGGTTTAGCAATAAAACAAACTAAGGAAAAAACAAATGATATCGTAGTCTACTTACACTGATGTCGCGGGCCTTCGCCGTGATCCAGTCCTCCGTTCCGTCGGAGGCTTTCTTCCGATGCGTCTTGTAGAAGAGATCGTAGGAGGCTGGCCACTCCCCCGTCTCCTCCTGCTGAAAGAATGAAATAAAATATGTTAGTGAAATCCATAATTTTAAAATTTTCGGCATGACCTATTCGTTTATTGGAGGTATCCCGGCCTTAAAGGCCTCTCCCAAGTCAAAGTAAAAATAAAAAGAAAAAGGCAAATGAACACATATACTACTTAAATTAACCATATACGAATACCAAAAAAACAACAGCGCAACATAAGAAATCAATGAATATAAATAATCCACTTAAGTCAATGAATGTAAATAATCCAATTAAGTCAATGAATCTAAATAATCCAATGAAATCAATGAATCTAAATAATCCAATATAAAAATACTTACCATAGAACGCATCGTGGTGGCGTGGGAAACCGACCCACCTGAGTGTGTGGCAGGTGCTGGGCCCTGTACATTGCCGCTGCGCCGGTTCGCCGCGTTCCGGGCGCTGCGGGCTTGGGTAGCAGGGTCCATCCAACCTGCTATCCACCCCGCCCAGGTGGCCTCGGATATGTAGGCAGGCCTGGCATAATTGGGGTCACGCTCCCACTTGGTCTTATGCGAGTTGATGAAGTCCCTGTAGCGTTTGGCGGCCCTATGCCGCCAGGCCTGCTCCACGTCGTGGGCGATGTCAGCTGGCCAGCTGTACGCCTTCTGCAATTATTATACGGAGGAAAAGTAAAAACGTGGTTAGAAAAGTAATGATCGATTACGTATCAAAAAGTGAAATTCACCAAATTTGAATACCTGAAACTCATCCCAGTAGAATCTACGTGTCTGCATGGTGTCACGGGACCAGGCATATCCAGTTGGGTCCTGCCTCAGGTGGAAGGACCGAGTGATGCAACCGGAAATCTAGCCTGAGTCCGCTGCAAACCTGAAAGAGGTAAAGTTGTTAGGAAAAAATAACGCGTGAAATATATTTGAAAACGTGTTAAAAAAATAAATTATTACTTACGTATGGGTATCATATGACCAAGGGAGGGCACGACGCCCTTGTATGACACCCTCGTCCGATGCCGCATCAGACGCCGGATGAGGTGCTGAACCGGTGGGTGTGGGTGGCGGCGTAGATCGGGGGGGGTGCGGACCTCTCGGCAGACCCTAAAAGGTCTGCGTCCGCAGCAAGAGCTGCGGTCGAAACCGACCCAAGCTGCTCATGCTGAGAGAGGAACATATTAAACTCTCCAGAGATGTCATGTGTAAATCGAGTCGGTAAACCCTCACTAGCCATCAGATCTGCAAGGGTGAAAAATTTAAAAGGCACATTCAACGAGTTTAGGGTTGGTTGGCCAAACAAATAAGATGTCCAAAAAATGACAAGTGTTTGCATACATTTAATGCAAGATATTAATAATTTTGAAAATTTCGGCATGACCTATTCGTTTATCGGAGGTTTTCCGGCCTTAATGGCCTCTCCAAAGACAAATGTATGTCCAGCTCTCGAGCTTAGTAAACACTCCGAACTAGTATCATACCAAAAATCATATGCAAACCTCTTACAAAACAGTTTCTACATGCATCATTCATTGACCAAGCACACCACATTTCTACTAATTCAACCTTAACAACAATTTTGGTGCATACGCACCCTAGTCACCAACAGCCCGTTTTCGGTACATCACCTATACATACTTATTATAGATAACTTGTAACAGCCTACCCCGCCCACAACCCTATGCCGCCAACAGCCACCCCCCGCCCCACCCACTCTCGCCAACAGCCCACACCGCCCACAGCTCACTCCCGCCAACAGCCACCGCCCGCTCCACCAACCCTCTCCAATAGCCCACCCCGCACACAGCCCACTCCCGCCACCACCAACAGCCACCCCCCGCCCCACCCACCGCCCGCCCCACCCTTTGCCGCCAACAACCCACCCCGCACACAGCCCACTCCCGCCAACAGCCACCCCCCGCCCCACCCACTCCCGCCAACCGCCCCACCGCCACATAATTTATCATTTCATGCCAAAACCACCCCTATTTCCTTAACCCTCTCCACCGTATGCCCTTTTCATGCCAAAACTACCCCTATTTCCTTAACCCCACCTGTGCCAACAGCCACCCCCCGCACCGCCAACCCCCCGCCCACAGCCCACACACTGCGATTCACCACCCCAACCGCCCCACCCAGCCCCAACCTGCACCACCCAGCCAGCACCCCCGCCCGCACCTAGCCCCACCCCATAGCCACCCAGCCCGCATCCCCTCCACACCCAGCCCCATCCCACAAGCCACGCAGCCCGCACCCCCGCCACACCCACCCCCACCCCAACCCCACCCCGCACCCCCACCGCACCCAGCCCCACCCCACAAGCCACCCAGCCCGCACCCCCACCACACCCATCCCCACCCCACAGCCCCACCCCGCACCCCTGCCACATCCCAGCCGCACCTCGGCTCAACCACAGCCCGCAACCCCGCCCACAGCCACCACCCCCCGCCACAACCCACCCCTGCCCACATCCGATATAACTAACCGGGGAAATGGGGAAGAAATCATTAAAAACGTTAAAAACGAAATATAACTAATTAAAATCATTAAAAATGAAATAGGAAGAAAAACTAACCGGAGAAGGGAAGTCACCGGAGAAGAAATGGAGATTTCACCGGGGGAGGAGAGGGGATTTCGCTGGGGGTCTGAGAGGGGATTTCGCCGTGGGGGTGGGAAGAAGAGGCGGGGGGAAGAAATGGGGAAGAAGAGAAGGGTTTTCAGTTTTTAGTCGAAAATTTTGCGACGCACTAGCGACGAAAGTCCGTCGCTATTACTGTGGCGTCGCTATTTCATGTGTCGTCGTTATTTCAAATTTGCGACGAATGGTTTCGTTGGTAATTTGTCGGTGACATCAGTATTGGAAAAAAAATAATACAAAATATAAAGTACTTACAGACACACATTATGTATATACATGTGTATAAGTACATCAACACATACACACTTTCGCCTAATGAGGTACGTAAAAAATTGTGACTAACCTCAATCTTCATTGTCATCCGCATCCTCATACGCATCTTCATTTTCATCCTCATTTTCATATTCATTTTCATCTTCATCTACATGCTCGTCGTCCTCTTCATCCTCGTATTCGTCTTCGCCTACATATTCAATATTGTCAGGCGGTTGTATGTTGAGATGAATAAAAACTGTCGACCATTGTGTTCCCTTCGGGAAGAGATTCCCTCATCAGCTGACACATCCCATCGTACAATCTCTCCGTCATGCGGTGCTCTGTCTTCATGCTCGTCATCCGACCGATCATGGACATCTGTGTGTGACTACCGCAACCGGGATACAGCGCGTGTTGGCGGTGTTCAGCATCTCAAAAAACTGTCTCGCTTGAGGGTTCGGATCTTCCTCCACGAATACACGCGGCTGTTCATCCTGATCCTGCATTTGTAAGTACTGCTCTTCCGTAAATGCGCCGGCGGCTGTGTCTTGCACCATCTGCACGTATGGGTTGTGAGATCCCTCGCCTATTTCTTCGGCATCAACCTGACCGGGTCCCCCTAAGACGTGTACAGTTGCAGATGTAGACGCCCCTCATATTCTCCGTGGCAGTACCATGTATGGTAATTGTGCATGAAACCTTGTTTCAATAAGTGAACCCTCACGTCATCCGGATGCATATATTTACGGTTCTTGCATTTCTTACACGGACATCTAATCTGCGTTCCACTTTCATTACTCGTCGCAAAATCCATAAATTCTTCGAGACCTTCAACAAATCTAAAACTCCACTCCCCGTTGTTTACTCTCTCGTACATCCACTTTCTATCGCTCCTCCTCGGATCCATTTTCTCGCTATACCTTCAAAATAACAACAGCTATCTTTTCTCGGTGGTGGAAAACATCAAAATTCTACACAATAAGATTTCTTCCTTCTATATTTTCATAGAAAAGTTATGATTTTTGTGTTTGAAATGGGAGAAGAATGGGAGAAGAGTGGAAGAAGAAAGCTGTGTTTTATGGTTCTCAGTCTGCAATATTACCGACGTATTAGCGACGATATAGCGACGCTAAGCGACGACCAAGAAACATGAATCCCGGAAACAAACAAACACAAATACCGACGACTTAGCGACGACTCAGCGACGACCAAGAAACACGAATCCCGGAAACAAACAAACACAAACATCGACGACTTAGCGACGCTCAGCGACGAACGACGTATCCTCACACCATACGATGTGTTTCGTCGCTGCGGGTGTCGCTAAGGCGTCGCTATTCGACGGTGTCCGTACAGTGCCCGACTGTTACACTTACGATGCATTTACGTCGCTATTGCGTCGCTATGTCGTCGCTGAATTACCTATATAAACAGGATGGACCGTGACCCCCAACTACATAGAAAACAACCTCCTTTACAATCATAAAAAAAGACCCAAATATGGTTCGTACTAAAGCGCAAGCGCGACGTGGTAGTGGCTATTCAGCGGCAAGACGGCCTATTCAACAACCCTCTTCTTCAGCGGTTCCTCCACCACAAGAATCACCCCCACAGGCTGAGTCCTCTGAACCCAGTCTTTTTGGGCCACGTCGGGATCGCCAAATTGGCGATCTCCATAAAGAAATACAAGAACTGTGGAAAACAGTGGATGACCTGAGGGAGCATATTATGTACCAGGATGAGCGTCTCCAATACCTGGACACAAGGCAGATGCGGATTAAATCCAAAGCTGCACAGCTGAGACGCCTCCTGAAGGCGTGCGCAGAGAGTGTTGCTACTCTTTGTTCGGATGACGAACAGTGAATGGCTCCTCTCCGCTATTCATTTAGATTGTTTTTTCATTATTGTCCTAGTATATTTTGTAATTTATAATTCTATATTAATGAAGTTTTATTTTTCTAATCATCGCTTTCGTTTTCTTAATTTAAACACGTGTTTAATCTCTTACGAATCTTGACGACGCTAAAATACAACCGAAATGTGGCTCAGAAAAATTTGAGACGACTAATTCACCGACTAAACATCAACTATATACCGACGAAACTTAATACAACGACGAGAACCTATTAAACATATCGACGAAACTTAATACAACGACGAGAACCTATTATTCGCAAAACTTAATACAACGACAAGAACCTATTATGCGTGAATTTATTGGAATTTAGCGACGCTTTACCGACGACCTAGCGACGCACGACGTCACTTCACACCAATCGACGCGTTTCGTCGCTACGGCGTCGTTAGTGCATCGCTATTCTGTTCAGTTCCCAACGGTTACAACGTACGATATTACGATATTACCTTCACACCTATTTCAAGTTTCGTCGCTAATGCGTCGCTAATGCGTCGCGATTCCACAGTGTCTGTTCAGTTCCCGATGGTTATAATTAATTAGAACGTGTTTACGCCGCTAATTCGTCGCTAAGTGCGTCACTAAATTAATAAAAAAAAATTTCTAATCACTGCTTTCTTTTTCCTTAATTAATACACGTGTTTAATCCTCGCCGAATCTGCGACGACACAACGACAAATCGGAATATGAACGAAAAGTAAAACAAAACGTTTGCGACACGCGGGTTTCATTGACAAAAAAACCGACGATACACAACGCCAAGAACCTACTCACCGACGAATTTATTTTATCATTGTTCTGGAATTTTAGCGACAAAATAGCTACGATATAGCGACGTAAGGCTACAAACTACATAGCGACGAATAAAACACACAGAATAGCGACGCACCACCGACAAAACACCGACGAACGTATTAATCTGACTACTTTTTTGCTAGCGACAATGCTTTTCATCGTATTTTAGTCGCAATTAACGACGAAAATGAGTGTATCGCAAATGCGTCGCAAAGTACCGACGCAACACCGACGAACCACGGTTCGTCGGTGAAGTTTTCGTCGGTAAATGAAATTCTTTTTGTGGTGATATATATATATATATATATATATATATATATATATATTGCAATTTTTGCTTCACTTATATGCTTAATTTCTGTAAATTGTGCAGAAAACAAATTGATATGTGTAGATAGCATTTAAGAGATTTGTAAACATGAAAACTATTTATCATTTGAATGTAAAAGGGAAGTATTTAGTTTCATGACTATGGTTATATCTTTCTTACTTCACATTTCTCAATGATATCTGTACTACTCACATTTTCTTCACCCTCAGAACTCTTTTACTGTACCTAAAAAACCAATAGTTACACAAAATAATGATGCGAAAATCTTTTACATTTATGAAATAACATAATATACTAATTAAAATGAGAATTATACCTAGTAATTTTTTTAGTATCATTAACATTGGAAAGATCCATAACTGATGTTTCCACAATCAACTGAGCTCATACGATCTTCAAACAAAGTGAAATGATGACGTTTAATCTCACAAGTTTTCTATTTATGTTTACTAAATTCTTTCACGTATACTAGCACATAATATTTTCATTATTATGTCATCTATACAGGTACATATACAGCCGGGGGTTCACACGAAACAAACTCTCTATCTCTTGGACTGGATGTATTGTTTGTCTGCTTTTCACCCTCCAAGACCTTAGTAATAGATTTTACTATCGTTGTGATATGTTGGGTATGGTTGTTGTTGTTAATCCTTTTGCCAATGAGTCACTAGAATTCCAAGTGCCAATGATAGTCTAAACTAGGGGTGAGCAAAAAAACTGGAAACTGTAAAACCGGACCGAAACCGAACCGAAAATGTGGGTTTTAAACCGAACTGGAACTGTATAACTTTAACGGTTTGGTTCCTGAACCGGATTTCTGGTTCACGGTTCCAATTCGGTTCCTGATTTCCATAAACCGTTAGAACCGGAACCGAACCGTATAAATATGTATACTATATGATGTCATGTATAAATTGTGTCTACACTGTGCTTTTGACACAATTTTAGACATAGAGACTTGTGATAATGGTTAAACCGTGATGATGAGACTATGTAAATGGCCAAATTGTTAAGGCAAAAGATACGCCTTAAGGAAAAAGAAAAATAACCATGTATATGGTTGTTGTTTTCGGACCATCAACTAATTATTAGCAATATTTTTGTACTAATCATACATACCGTGCTATCACATGACAAAGGAGTCTAAGAAAACCTGTTAGATACCTCGCATATTGTTACGAAGTTGTAGGTTCGGTTAATAATTACATAAAGTGAGGTATACACACATATATATTCGCATATACACATGAATACACATATATATCCACAAAACCATAATAAAAATATTAGCAAAATTAAAGGTGCATTCTTATCAGTTAAGTGACAAATTACAGTACATCAACTTTAGATTGAAAAAAGAAAGGAAAAAATGTATGTTGGTTTCCTTTTTTTTTAAAAAAAAAAACTCTTTTTTGCTTTTGCGGTTCCACGGTTCTGAACCGGAACCGAACCGTATTAAACGGTTCCACAGGTTTACGGTTCTACAGGTTTACGGTTCTAATTCGGTTCCAAAAAATTATGATAAACGGTTTCCGGTTCTAACGGTTCTGGAACCGTTAGAACCGGAACCGGACCGTTGATCACCCCTAGTCTAAACTGTTATTACCCCAAAACCGTCCCAAGGCAAAGCCTTGGTCTAAATAATATACTTCTAAACTTGGCCAATATTGTCACAGAAATTCAATCCATTTAATAGAAAAATTATGTGACATAAAAATATGTTTGTCAAAGCAACACTTGGAGCAGCATAGAATATATTCTAAATATCTGCTCTAAATTCATTATTGATCTTGATGGACCACCCGATCCTCTGATGGAGTAATATATTCTTCCACTGTATGTTGAATTTTATGTTGCCAATTTTACATTTCCCTTCTTGTTTGATTTCCTTCATCTTGAAGAAAACTCATCCAGTTAGATTTCTTTTCTAGGATTCAAAATCAATGAATTTTATATATGTATAATGCGGCTGTAAATATTCAAGTCAATAAATAAAAATTATATTTTAAGTACACCACAACTGGGGAAAAAATGTTTGGCCAATAAAAGCTTAAATTATTATCTTTAGCCATTAGCTAATCTTTGAATTCCACCTAAAAGCGTTAAATTTCTTTTCGGACAAACTGAATCTTGTAATTATTGCGTATCTAGACAAGTGAAGTGTGTTCGTTTCTGCCAACCCACACAAAAAAAAAAAGAACTGTTGCCTAACGTTCACCCAAATCGAGAGCACGTTCTGTAATGAACGGGTTATAAAACATTATCCAAATGTATTAAATCAGCTATATACGCCGCCATGAAATGCATTTCAAGTCAAAAAGTAACCTTTTATATTCATATTTTGGTGTTCAACTACGGATGTGCATCAATCAGGATCACATATGGGATGCCATATAGTTATTTTTTAAACATTTTAAAGTTCATCATCATTATCGCCCAATTGTTTTAACGGCTCTCGTTTATGATAGGATAAAGGAGAATCGAGTATGCAACTTTACCTATATACAAAAATACACAGAAGTTCTTTTCGGATAATCCATAATAAAAAATTATGTCAAGGACTTTATAAACCGCATGCTGCTTCACAACGCAAGAAGTGCAGCTAAATTAGTGAGACATTTTGCTTTATTCCATCTTATTCTAGGGTGAAAAAACTCCATTGGAAATAGGAAACAAAAATTTTAAAAATAAGGAAAGAAATTCAAGAGTCGTGAAGTATTTTTAGAAAAATATGAAATTCTTTGCTCTTTAAAGTTTGTGATGACCAGAATACATATCTTTTGATTTTTCTTTCCTCATCAAAAGAGAAACCCCAAGAGGGTAAAACCTTTTCTTTTATTAATTATCTCCATCCCTAGTCCTAAGTTAGGAAACAAGGATAGTATTTCGTTTATATAAAGATTAAATATGTCGTTTGCTAATGTTCTTGTCAGATTATGTGGTTTCAAATTTAAGATTATAAACAGTTCTCTAGTTATATTTTCTAAAAACATTTTCACAGTAAGAAAATTATATCACTTAAAATTCATATAAATTTATTATCACATACTTACAATTGACAACCATAAATTCGTTGACTTTTTAATATTGTAGATAAATCAGCTTGATTACTAGGAGTTTTCTCCATTACATTATGGAGGAAAGGGTGTTAGAGTCGTCAAGCAAATATGCCTTTGAGCCTTTCATCAAAATATTTTTTTCTTTTTTTTGCAGTGGCTGCATCCTAGCAACTATAAAACAGTGAAGGAGTGACTGTTTATGTTTTTTCAAAAAAAAAAAAAGAAATAGAAAAAAAAGAGAGGGGTTATTAAAAAAGGATGTTCTCGGTGTGTTAGGCTCCTGCGTTTGTATAGGATCCGGAAAGGGACTGGATCGTTTATCGTTCTGATATAAGCAGCATTACCCTACACTCTGTGTCAGAGGCTGTTTCCGCTGCTCGAACCCGTGATCTCAAAATCACAAAACATCAATCTTATCAGTTGGACTCATTTTGCAAATATGTCTTAGACCCTTTTATCCCCATCAACTCCTTCCTCCTTTTTTTTTTTTTTTTGTAACCATAAAATATTCAAAGAGTGAGGTTCAACGTTCTGAGAAAAAAAATAAAAATTGAGTGGTTACTAACAAGGATGTAACTCTCAATTTCCTAACACCACATCTGTCCACATGAAATACCTAATCTTCCACAGTCGTGTGTTACTTTGCATTTAGGTTCTTCTCCTTCAAAAGGTAAATCATTGTGGCTCTTCTCTTCTTGCAAGACAAATAAATACTATACTGATGACACCAACCCACCCAACCCCCCCCCCAATCCCAGGGGGCAAGTGGAAAGGAAGAGTTGGTAGTGGCAGAATTTTCAACTTCCACTGATGAATTACTACACAACAACAACATTACATCATTGTCTTAGAGACTCTCGCTTATGACAGGATATGGCGGGATCGGATGTACTCAACCATACCCATGTGTTAGAAACACATAGAGGCTGTTTTTCGATGACCCATAATAAAAATTGCGTCAAGTTGTGTCGATCAAATGTTATTTCACAATATAAGAAATGCAGCAAATTTAGTGAGTCATTTTGTTTTATTCCGTTATATTCCAAAGTAAAGAAGTAGTGTGTGATTGACTCCCTTTACTATACAAATTTTGCAAATTTGAGTGGTTAAGATTTAAGAAAATTAAAACTAATTGGAAGATAGTCCATAACAAAGTAGAATACAGCAAAAGGAAGAGTTCCAAGCTTTTGTGAGATGGAGGGTTGGACCATAAATTTGCTTAGAGAGGTAGTTCACACTTGAAGCTTCTCTAGTTCAAAACAAGAATCATAAAGAAAGTGAAAGAAGAATGATAGCCACTTGGATATGTTAGTGTGTGTTTTCGATGCACTAGCTTCTTACGTTTGTATAGAGTCTGGGAAGGAATCGGAGAGCTTCGTGATCTGATGTACGCAACTATACTATGTATTTTATGAAAGAGTCTATTTCTGCAGTTTAAATCCGTGACCCGAAAGTGACAAAAAACCAATATTATCAGTTGCTCCAAGGTCCATCCTCCACTTGGGTATCTTATAAATGCAATATTGTTGCCAACTATTAGAAATTCTTCCAGCACTCAATAAAGTATGATGTGAATCACGGACACCACAAAAAAATTGTGTTTTGGCGACGAAAAAATCACCGACGAACAACGATTAGTCGTTGTTTCGTCGGTAATAGCGACGAGACTGCGACAAAAATAATGTGGTCGCTAATTGCGACGAAAGTACGATGAAATTTGTTGTCGCTAATAGAAAAATAGTCAGTCAGGTGAATTACGTCGGTGTCCCGTCGCTATTCTGCGTGTTTCGTCGCTATTCTGAGTGTTTTTATTCGTCGGTATTTAGTTTGTAACGGTTCGTCGCTATGTCGTCGCAATTGTGTCGCTAAAATGTATAAAACAAATTCGTCGTCCACTAAGTTCTTGGAGTTGTGTATCGTCGTTTTTTTGTCAATGAAACCCGTATGTGGCAAATGTTTTGAATTACTTTCCGTTGGTAATTCGGTTTGTTGTTGTGTCGTCGCAGATACATCGAGAATCAAACACGTGTATTGATTAAGGAAAAAGAAAGCGGTAATTGGGAAAAATACTCATTCATTTAATAATAAGAAGTTACATTATGAAACGAAAATAAAAAAAAAATCTAAAAAGAGATGCGGAGATGGGCCGTTCACTCTTCGTCATCGGACGAAAGAGTGGCCGCGACATTCTCCGCAAACTCTTTGAGAAGGCGCTTGAGCTTGTAGTATCTAATTTTCATCTTCCGCAGCCTTCTAGTCATGTAGTGCAGTTGCCGCGACTGCTGATGCATGTTTGCCATCAGCATACGGAAGTCGGCGTCCTGCACCGGCATTTGTTCTTGATCATCCTGATGCGGCGGTGGGCCATAGACAGATACAGAACCCTCTCGCTCAACCGATGGTGGTTGAGGAGGAGGCCCTTCTGGAGGGGCACTGTTTGCCCGTCCACCACGCCTTGGGGTTCTTTTAAAACGACGCGGCATATTTTGATTATTTATAACATTCTATGTGTGTATGTATAACAGCGGATGTTTGGGGTATAAATAGTGAAATGAGCGACGACATAGCGACGACATAGCGACGCAGTGAATGTGACCGTTGGGAATGTGCAGTGAAGTGCAGTGAATGTGCAGTGAAGTGCAGTGAATGTGCAGTGATGACCTTTCGGAAGTTATAGCGACGACGTAGCGACGAATTAGCGACGTATGTTTATCGTACGATGCAACCGTTGGGAACTGAACTGACACTGCCGAATAGCGACAACTTGGCGACGGAATAGCGACGAAACGCGTCGAATAATGTGAAGAGACGTTTTCCGTCGCTGTTTCGTCGGTAAAGCGTCGGTAAATTCAAAAAAAAAAACCGCGAAGCCCGTTCTTCCCATTGTATTTAGTTTTTCCCTTTTTCGTCGATACGGTTAGTAGGTTTTTGTCGTTCTATTAAGTTTCGTCGAAGATATAGTTAGGTTTCGACGATACGGTTAATAGGTTTTTGTCGTTCTATTAAGTTTCGTCGAAGATATATATAGTTAGTAGGTTTTCGTCGTTGTATTAGGTTTCGTCGGTATATAGTTGATGTTTAGTCGGTGAATTAGTCGGAAGAAATTTTTCTTAACCACATTTCGCGTATACAGGTGCGTCGTCAGGATTCGTAAGAGATTAAACACGTGTTATAATTATTAAGAAAACAAATACGATATTAAAAAAACAAACTTCATTAATATAAAATTAAAAATTAAAAATTACAAAATATAATAAGAAATATTTAAAAAAAGCTAAATAGCGAAGAGTAGCCACTCACTGTTCGTCATCCGAACAGAGAGAAGCTATACTCTCCGCACACGCCTTCAGTTGGCGTCTCAACTGTGCAGATTTGGATTTAATCCGCATCTGCCTTTTATCTATGCAGTCGAGACGCTCTTCCTGAACCGTGACATGCGCCCTCACCTCATCTAACATTTTCCACAAATCTCGTACTTCTGTTTGGAGTTCGACAATTTGTCGATCCCGGCGAGGCTCAGAGGGCTCTGGTGGGGGAGGAGGTGGGGGAGGAACAGTTGAAGAAGAAGGCACTTCAGTTGGCGGTGTTGCCGCCCTACCACCACGTCCACCACGTCGTGCTTGCGCTTTAGTACGAACCATTTTCGATTATAAAATAGTTGTTTTATATGTTGTTGTGGGGCACGCTGATCCACTGTTTATATAGTGAAATCAGCGACGACATAGCGACGAATTAGCGACGCAAAACATCGTAAGTTGTAAGCATGGGGAACTGGACGGACTGTCTTTTACCGACGACGTACCGACGACTTAGCGACGAAACACGTTGTACGGAATGAAGAGACGTTTTGCGTCGCAATGTAATCGGTATTTCGTCGGTAAAAGCATATCAAACGACGTGTTTTGGTCGCTGGTCGTCGGTACGTCGTCGGTATATGTGTTTGGGTTCTTGTTCGTCGATGTTCGTCGCTAAGTCGTCGGTATATGTGTTTGTTTGTCTCCGGGATTTGTGTTTCTTGTTCGTCGATGTTCGTCGCTAAGTCGTCGGTATATGTGTTTGTTTGTCTCCGGGATTTGTGTTTCTTGTTCGTCGCCGTTCGTCGCTAAGTCGTCGGTATTGTCTTATACTGGGAACGATAAAACCATTGTATTTCTTCTTCTCTTCTTCTCTTCTCCCATTCTTCTCTCATTTCAAACACATCAATCATCAATTTTGAACGAAAATACAGAAGTGTGGAATTTTGATTTTTTCTACACACGAAAAAAGATAGCTGCTGTTAGTTTCAAGGTGTAGCGAGAAAATGGATCCGAGGAGAAGCGATAGAAAGTGGATGTACCAGAGAGTAAACAACGGGGAGTGGTGTTTTAGATTTGTTGAAGGTCTCGAAGAATTTATTGATTTTGCGACGAGTAATGAAAGTGGAACGCAGATTAGATGTCCGTGCAAGAAATGCAAGAACCGTAAATATAAGGATCCGGGTGACGTGAGGGTTCACATATTGAAACAAGGTTTCGTCCACAATTACCATACATGGTACTGTCACGGCGAATATGAGGGGGCGTCTACATCTGCAACTGTACACGTCGAAGGGGGACCCGGTCAGGTTAATGCCGAAGAAATAGGCGAGGGATCTCACAACCCATACATGCAGATGGTGACAGACGCAGCCGCTGGCGCATTTACCGGAGAGCAGTTGTTACAAATGCAGGATCCGGATGAACAGCCGCGTACATTCGTGGAGGAAGATCCGAACCCTCAGGCGAGACAGTTTTTTGAGATGCTGAACGCCGCCAACACGCCGCTGTATCCTGGTTGCGGTAGTCACACACAGATGTCCATGATCGGTCGGATGACGAGCATGAAGACGGAACACCGCATGACGGAGAGATTGTACGATGGGATGTGTCAGCTGATGAGGGAATCTCTTCCTGAAGGGAACACAATGGTCGACAGTTTTTATTCGACGAAGAAACAGCTGCAGGCGTTGGGACTGCCGGTTCAGAAAATCGATTGTTGTTCAGAGGGGTGCATCATATACTGGGGCATCAACGAGGATAAAGACATGTGCAGGGTCTGTGGGACAAGCAGGTGGAGAACGAACAAAAGAAACCGGAACGTGCCAAGAAAACAATTTTACTATTTACCTCTCGCCCCTAGACTGCAGAGGCTATACGCATCCGGTGCCACAGCTAGCCAGATGAGGTGGCACGCGGAGCACTACACGAAAGACGGTGAGATGTGCCATCCATCTGACGGCGAAGCTTGGAGGACGTTCGATGCGACGCATCCGGGTTTTTCGTCGGAGACAAGGAACGTTAGGTTGGGTTTATGCACCGACGGGTTCAACCCGTTTGGACAGTCGGGAGAGCAGTATTCGTCGTGGCCTGTAATCGTGATGCCGTACAATCTACCGCCTTGGATGTGCATGAAGAAGCCTTACATGTTCTTGACTGTGATCGCACCAGGTCCTAGGAATCCGAAACAGAAGATCGACCTATACCTGCAGCCGTTGATACAGGAGCTGAAGTGGTTATGGGAGTTTGGCGTGGAGACGTTCGATGTATCGACTAAACAAAACTTCCAGCTACGCGCCGCGCTGATGTGGACGATCAGTGACTTCCCGGCTTATTCTATGTTGTCGGGGTGGAGCACAGCGGGGAAATACGCTTGCCCTTGCTGCATGAAGCAAGCGAAGACGATGTCCTTGAAACATGGACGTAAGATAAGCTGGTTCAACAGCCATAGGAAGTTCCTGCCCAGACGTCATTTGTACAGAAGGAACGTGACGGCGTTCATGCCTGGCATTGTCGATAAGGACACAAAGCCCGAGCTCCTCACGGGTGCAGAGGTGCTGCAGGAGATAGACAGTTGTGGATTCGTGGGGGTCGCTGATGATCCGGACGGCAGTCACAACGCAGACCTGGCTCGTTACTGTGTCGGGTGGAAGAAGAGAAGCATATTCTGGGAGCTTCCGTACTGGAAGAGCAATATGATCCGACATAACCTGGATGTCATGCATATTGAGAAGAACGTGTTTGACAACATTTTCAATACAGTGCTGAATGTGCCAGGAAAAACAAAAGACAATTTGAAGGCACGACTTGATATGCGCGACCTCAACATGCGACCGGAGCTGCATCCCGTTGGCACATCATACATGCCGAAGTCCTCGTACACGCTGAATGCGGAGCAGGTCAGTGCGTTGTTATCGTGGCTAGGGACGGCTAGATTTCCTGATGGCCATGTTTTGAACCTGTCGAAGAACATCGACGTGAATAAACGCGGTTTGCACGGGATGAAGAGCCACGACTGTCACGTGTTCATGCAACGGTTGATGCCCATTGCATTCCGCGAGCTGCTTCCAACCAATGTATGGGAAGCAATTACCGAGATGAGTCAGTTCTTCAGATGTCTTACAGCCACGAGACTCAGGGCGGATGATATGTCAAGGCTGGAGGGCGAAATCCCAGTGATCATATGCAAGCTGGAAACTATATTCCCTCCGGCCTTCTTTGATTCAATGGAACACCTGCCAGTTCATCTACCATACGAGGCACGTGTTGGTGGTCCTGTTCAGTACAGGTGGATGTATCCTTTCGAGAGGTACTCTTTTTTATGTGCATGACATTCTTATGTGTCTAAGCGATATGCATTTGAACATATATTCACTATATGAACAGATATCTCAGGCATTTGAAGCTGAACATCAAGAACAAGGCGAAAGTCGAGGCCTCTATGTGCAATGCCTATCTGACGGAGGAAGCATCGACCTTCGTGTCTCATTACTTCGAGCCAGATGTCCCGTCGAGGTGCAGAGATGTTCCCCGGAACGACGACGGCATTTCCAGATCCGGTGTCCTCCCAATATTCACACATCCGATCAGATTTCACGGACAGGGAAAGGAAATGATATTGGGGGACAGCGAGCTGAAGATTGCTCATTCTTATGTTCTGCGCAACTGCCGTCAAGTCGACCGTTTCCAGAGGTATAAACGATTTCCCATTTTATTTTGTAAATACCTTGCGATACTCTATCCATTATGTTACAAATATATACAGGGTACTCATTCGTAATTTGCTTCAGCTTGTTCGTTGATTTATTGCAACACCGTTCACCGGGTATATCGAGCGATGCAATAAACAATGAGTTAGATTCCAAGTTTGCTGATTGGTTCAGGTGGCATGTAAGTTTAGTATTTGCCTGTTACGTGTACGATATGTGATACACATTTATTGCCCCGTTGATGTATATTTACTTGTCCTTTTACAGGCGAGCAAAGGTCATCTGGCTGACGATGAGTACGGTTACATTCTGACGCCAGTAGCCGAGGGTCCATTGAACAGAGTCACGCGACACGACATGTGTTTTGTCAACGGGTATAGATTCCACACAGTCTCCCATGCCAGCCGAAAATCATCGGAGAACAGCGGTGTGTGTGTCAAGCGTTATGACAATAGCCCGGACGAGGATGACTTCTACGGCTACCTTACTGACATCATTGAGCTCGAATATCCCGCATTGCCTATAAAGCGGGTGGTCTTATTCAAATGCGAATGGTACGATCCAACTCGAGAAGGTTATCGCGTTGGCACAAAGGTCCACGACCAATATAAGTTGGTAGACATACACCAAGGGCGACGGTACAGAAAATACGATCCATACGTTTTGGCTAGTCAAGCGTCCCAGGTGTACTATCTATCGTATCCAACAACGAGGATGAATGCGAGCTCAAAAGACTGGCGAGCTGTGTGCAAAGTGAAATCGAGCAAGTTTGATGTGAGTATACAGACAGTTTCAGATGGTATGGACGCCGCATTTCAAGAAGAAAACCCGTCCGTTCTAGATACGACACATGTTGAACTGCACGACCTCCCTCTAAATGACCCCAACGGCGGTTTTATCGAAATTCATCTCAACATACAACCGCCTGACAATATTGAAGACGTAGTCGAAGACGAATACGAGGATGAAGAGGACGACGAGCATGTAGATGAAGATGAAGACGAAGACGAAGATGAAGATGCGTATGAGGATGCAGATGACCAGGAAGATTGACGTTAGCCAAAATTTTTTATGTACCTCTTTATATGAAAGTGTGTATGTGTTGATGCACTTATATTCATGTATATACTACTTTATATTTTGTATTATTTTTTTTTCGAAAATGATAACACCGACGAGTTACCGACGAAATGTTTCGTCGCCAAATTTGAAATAACGACGACCCATGAAAAATAGCGACGAAACTAAATAGCGACGGACGTTCCGTCGCTATTTCGTCGCAAAATTTCGAAGATAAACTGAACTCCCCCTTCTTCTTCCCCATTTCCCTCCCCCGCAAAAAATCTCCCCCCGGCCTCCCCCGCAAAAACTCTCCCCCCTCCCACCGGCGAACTTCGCTCTGAGGACCCCCGGCAAAATCTCCTCCCTGCAACGGTTAGTTTTTCTTCCTATTTCTTTTTAAATGATTTTAAGTAGGTATAGATTGAATTCTTTGTTGTGGGTGTTGGTGGTGGGTTGTGGGCGGGGGTGGAGGGATTGTGCTGGGGTGGAGGGATTCGGGCTGGGTGGGGCGGTGTGGGACTGGGTGTTGGATGGGACGGCGGAGGGTGGTTGTGGGTGGGGCTGCCTGGCTGTGGATGGGGCTGGGTGGCTATGGGGTATGTTTTCACATTGTGCGAGGGTGGGGGCCTGGAGCTGGTTGTGGTCGGGGGTGGGGGTTGGGTGGTGGTGCGGCGGTGGTGCTGGGTGTGGGCTGGGGCTGATTGTGGTCGGGGTGGGGGCTGGGTTGTGCGGGGGTGGGGGCCTGGAGCTGGTTGTGGTCGGGGGTGGGGGCTGGGTGGTGGTGCGGCGGTGGTGCCTGGGTGTGGGTGGGCTTGGGTGGCTGTGGGTGGCATATATATGTATATAGTATATATATGTATATACGGTATATATATATATGTATATATGGTATATATATATGTATGTATGTATATACGGTATATATATACATATATGTATATACGGTATATATATATGTATATACGGTATATATATATATATATATATGTATGTATATACGGTATATATATATACATATATGTATATACGGTATATGTATGTATATACGGTATATATACAAACATATATACACGCACATATACATATATACGGTACACGCACATATACATATATACGGTATATGTATGTATATGTTTTTAATAGATTTGTAAATGTATGTATATATATGTATATGTATGTATATGTATAAGTATATGTATGTATATGTTTTTAATACATATATACACGCACAAATACATATATACGGTACATATATTTAATTTCGTATTTAAATATAGTTAAATTTGTAAAAACTGTTTTTAATAGATTTGTAATATATCTTTTGTAATGTTTGTATATAAATATATGTAAAATTATTACAAACTGTTTTTTTTGGTAGAATTATGTATGTATATATATTTTTCCTATTTAAATATATTTATAATTATATAATCTATTTTTGGTACATATATGTATATGGTATATATATGTATATACGGTGTATATATATATATATGCATATACGGGTATATATATGTATATACGGGTATATATGTATATGGTATATATATGTATGTACAGGTATATACGGGTATATATGGTATATATGGTATATATATGTATATACGGTATATATAAATGATTTATTTTTTTGTGCCCTCCGTTTAAAAATTATTAATATGTTCCTCTCAGATCTGATGGCTAGTGACGGTTTACCGACGAGATCCACATACCCACCATCTGCACAGGACCTTCAAGGAGAGTTCGATGCTTTCATTTCTCAGCATGATACGTATGCCTCGGTTTCGACCGCCGCTCTGGCTGCGGACTCAGACCTTTTACGGTCTGCCGACATGTCCGCACCCCCCAGACATACGACGCCACCCACACCCAGCGTTTCAGCACCTCATCCGGCGTCTGATGCGGCATCGGACCAGGGTGTCATATCAGGACGTCGTCCCCTCCCTTGGTCAAATGATACCCATACGTAAGTGATGATTAATTTATTTAACATGTTTTCAAATATATTTCACGCGTTATTTTTTCCTAACAACTTAAACTCTTTCAGGTTTGGATCGGACAATGGCGTGCTTTCCGGTTGCATCACCCGGTCCTTCCACCTGAGGCTTGACCCATCTGGATATACCTGGGGCCGTGTCACCCCGGAGACACGTAGCTTCTACTGGGATGAGTTTCAGGTATTCAAATTTGATGAATTTCACTTTTTGATGCGTAATCAATCATTACTTTTCTAACCACACTTTTATTATTCCTCCGTATGATAATTGCAGAAGTCGTACAGCTGGCCAGCCGACATCGCCCGCGACGTGGAGCAGGCCTGGCGGCATAGGGCCGCCAAACGCTACGGGAACTTCGTCAACTCCCTCAAGACCAAGTCGGAGCGTGACCCCACGTGGGTAAGGCCTGCCTACGTATCCGAGGCCGTCAGGGCGGCGTGGGTAGCAGGGTGGAGGGACCCTGCTTACCAAGCCCGCAGCGCCCGGAACGCGGCGAACCGGCGCAGCGGCAACATACAGGGCCCAGCACCTGCCACACACTCAGGTGGTTCGGTTTCCCACGCCACCACGATGCGTTCTATGGTGAGTATTTTAATATTGGATTATAACGACCTTCATTGATTTCATTGGATTATTTACATTCATCGACTTAAGTGGATTATTTACATTCAGTGAGTTAAGTGGATTATCTATATTCGTTGATTACTTATGTTGCGCTGTTGTTTTTTTGGTATTCGTATATGGTTACTTTAAGTTGGTACATGTGATTTGACTTGGGAGAGGCCTTTAAGGCCGGGATACCTCCGATAAACGAATAGGTCATGCCGAAATTTTTAAAAATTCTGCATATCACTAACATATTTTATTTCATTCTTTCAGCAACAGGAGACGGGGGAGTGGCCAGCCTCCTACGATCTCTTCTACAAGACGCATCGGAAGAGAGCCTCCGACGGAACGGAGGACTGGATCACGACGAAGGCCCGCGACATCAGTGTAAGTAGACTACGATTTCATTTGTTTTTTTCCTTAGTTTGTTTTATTGCTAAACCATAACAATTCATATTCTCATTTCAGGACGAGTACAACAGATTACTCGCAGATAGGGGCGAACAGGCCGACAAGAACCGCGCTTATTGGGATGCGGTTCGGACCGTCGGCCCTCAGAATAAGAAGAAGAAGGAGGTGTACGGGGTTGGATCAGCAGCGCCGCGATTCTTTCCCGAAGTTCTGCATCCAGGTGCTTCCTCTGAGGCCAGCACCTCCGCGCCTTCTGCGACGCCAGAGGATATTTCGCGCCTGGAAGCAGATAATGCGGCGCTGCAGCGTGAGATAGAGTCCATCAGGACGAGGCAAGAGGAGAGTTTACAGGCACTGCAGTCGCAGCAGCAGGCGATGCAGCAGGCGCTTCAGCAGGCGCTTCAGCATGCGTTTGAGCAGGCGCAGCATCAGACGATGCAGGTGCAGCAGGCAACGAACCAGCAAATCTTCCAGCTGTCGCAGGTCGTCATGACTTTCATTTCCAACTCATCGCAGCCTCAGCCTCAGCCTCAGCCTCAGCCTCAGCCTCAGCCTCAGCCTCAGCCTCAGCCCCGCCCTCCTGATGGTCACTCTTCTCCGCATGATCCCCCTCCATCTTCCTCTTCATAGTTTTTTATTTTTTCATTGTTTGTACAGTCTATTTCATTTGTTGTATTGACATTTTCTTTGTACTTTTATATATTCTATCTGACAATTTTACGGATTCTATTTCGTTTGTGTTGTTTAATTATACGAACTTGAATGCGCAAATACCGTATTACTGTATAATATTTGTACAAATGATTTAATATACAAAATAAAATATATTATAGAAATTAAATAATAATAATAAAAACTTTTTAATTAATAATGTATTAATATTATTAATAAATCAAAAAAATTTAAAATTTAATATTAAATAATGTATTTAAAATAATTATTAGTAAATTTAATATTTTTAAAAATAAAAAATACCGACGAACCAGCGACGAAATTGGTCTGTCGCAGATCGGAAATAAAAAAACAAAAATTTAAAATTAGCGACGACAAGACATATTAACGACGACATTTTGCGACGAAATAAAACGGAAACAAAAAATAAAAAAATAATAAATAGCGACGGTAAAGCATATACCGACGAAATTTTGCGACGAAATTATTTGTCGCAGAACATTAATAAAAAAAATAAAAAATACGAAATAGCGACGAAATAATTTACCGACGAAACAGCGACAACAGAATAAAGGTCGCAGACCTGACATTTTCTCGTCGCAGTTTTGCGACGATACACCGACGCAATTTTGTTTCGTCGCAATACAGCGACGCATTGCCGACGAAATTTGCTTTGCGACAAGCCGTATAACGACATTCATTTTTCGTCGCTATTTCGTCGCTATATGCCTGTAGCGACGAAATAGCGACGTTTTTTGTCTGTCGCTATATGCTTTTTTTTTGTAGTGGGAATTATATCCATTGTTATGCTTACTGACGTTTGAAGTATATATCCATTAGCTTTGCCCAAGTGTATATACTGCTCTTTGCATGGCTAAGGTGCCCACTACAAGGACATGTATATGATGTCCAAATTAAATATTAACTTATAATTGTAGAAAAATTCCTTCTACTTGACTTATATTAGGTGAAACGAAATATGGAAAACATATATATACACAAATTGAAAAAGAAAGGTGTTCATCTTTATAAGTTATTTGGCAAATGATTTAATGATGGCCATGGATTGCATTTTATCTATAGATACAGAATTATATCATTATTTGCAAAAGAAAACAAGAGTAAACTGCGATGACGTGTGCACTAGAGTTGGTTGACTTCTTTGACTAATTACTTAAGACTACTATTATGTGTAGAAAAACTGTGATGACGTCTGACTAAGGTTGGCTCATTTATTAAATACATATATCACCAAATGTACATTACTAAATAGTGCAGGTAGATCGGCATCCGATCTGTAATTATAGCTATTATATGGGATACATCCCTTTGAAGTTTTTACACTCGGGTAATAGAGGAGAGGACACACTCTTCTTTGATTTTGAAATATGATGGAATAAAGCAAAATAACTCCGTAAATTGGCTGCGATTCTTATATTGTGAAGTAGTACTTGATCGACACATATTGACGCAATTTTCATTATGAATCATCGGAAAACAAAATCTATGTGTTTTTAACAAACGGGGATGATTGCGTACATCCGACCCCTTATTACTCTGTCATAGTCGGAAGTCTCTGAAACAATAGTGTAATTTTGTTTTTGTTGATTATTGACGCTTAGTCCGAACAAGACTTGAGCTTGTTTGTGGTTAAGGCTGAACGAACCGAACAGTTCGTGACTGTTCGAGTTCGGTTCGTATTCGTTCGGTAATTATTTTTTAACAAGCCAAATTGGAACAGGTATTCGGGTTCCTTTAGTTAAACAAGCCGAACTGTTCGTGAACTATTCGGTTTGTTTAAATAGTAATAAAGTTATCGAGCCAAACTCGAACCAATTTTAAAGTTCATTTAGCTAAACGAACCGAACCGAACAGTTCGTTTAGCTAAACGAATACGAATATAAAAACCTAGTATTTGGTTCGGCTCGGTTCGTTAACACCCATATTTGTGGTGGATGGAGTGGCATGAAGAGTGGAAAATGTTTCAAAATATTGATGCTTGGAAGTTCTAGCGTCTTTAAATTGCTTTTCACTTATTATTTTTACTTATCTTGATTCTTATTTCCTCTCTCATACAAAAACAAAATAAAATGAAGAAAAAATAAAAAATAAATAAATTCACCGTGCATATGAATGCCACTGCAAAACGTAACTTTCCAACTCCTCACTTCAATGTGAATAAAGCAAAATTCCCATTCACTTGACTTAGATGCCATGAATGTGTAAAAGTGACATGGTTACGTGGCCAAATAAATTTCCTGTACCCAAAAGAAAATATAATAACAAAAAATACAATAATAATAAACGGTATTAATATATGATATCTATGAGATATATTTATGTCCAACACATAACACATAATAAAACTATGTAAAATCATATTAAAGAGAGACACTTGAACACAAAAATAAGAAGACGATCTCATCAGTGCATTGTTAATTAACTAAGTGACATTCTAATATTTAATAGATAACCAAAAAGTTGATAGGAATGACATATACATTTTTATGACTATTTTTATATCGGAAGCTTCGTATTTGTATTTACTGAATTTTTTCTCACTAACACACTATCATATCATATTCCTATTATTGTACTATTTATGCAGGTACATCTAGAACCGGGAGTCTCACTGAAAGCAAACTCATCTCTTGGGATAGATGTATTGCTTGACTGCCTCTCACAATTTCCAGACCCTAACGATATTTTTTGAATAATAATGAACATACAAAGTAAGAGGTCGATCTCAGATAATTATGTTTTCTATTGTTGATTAAGTAATGAGTATGATTTATTTAAGGATGTCAAACAGGTCGTGTATCGTGTTTCGTGTTTCGTGTTTTTCGGGTTTCGTGTATCAAAGTGTCATACCCATACCTTACCCGTTTGCTTCGCGTGTATGGATGTAGATACCCAAACCCGTACATGTCAGGTTTCGTGTCGTGTATCGGGTATACCCACGAACTTGACAAGTACAATTATTTCAAGTCATGTACATGTCATTTAATGTACTTTTCAGGTATTTTCAAGTTTCGTGTATTTTTTTCAGGTTTCATGTACTTAAACGACTATTGATACAATGTATGAAACAACAATAATTACACAACCAAATGTTAAACATTAAAATGAGTGAGGTCCTCTAAACTCAAATCACTTGACTCTGCAATAATAGATTAAAGAAATGGGATTTGAGAATGGAGGAAGGGGGAATCGAACAGGGTTACTTAGTAGCACGGTAGTCTTTTTTTTTTGGAAAAATTTATTTTTTATTTTATTAATTATAAATTTTATTTAAAATACATTTTTTTAATTTCGTGTATAAACGGGTATAAAGGGGTACCTGCAGGTATACCCGGACACGACCAGCCATTGGCGGGTATCTTTCAGGTCTTACCGGATTTGTACACGAAACCCGCCAAGGTCATACCCATACCCGCGAAAATTTGTGTCAGGTTCGGGTCGTGTTTCGTGTCGTGTCTGAAATTGCCACCCCTAGATTTATTCAATATAAAATTTATCCAATCTTTCATCTTTCATACAATATCACCGCCAAAAGCATTATAAATACACACTCTCCACCTTCCCTATTCCCATCTTCTCTTCACACTCCCACCAAACAATTTCTTGAACAAAATTCAAATCTCCAACAAAATGCAGACTAACAACAAATTGGATGCTGCCAAAAACGGCACATCCTCTTTGCAAGTTGAGCGACATGCCGTCACCGCCGAGCAAACTCCGGTTAAAAAACTGATAATGGTGGCGGCTATCGCCGCCGGAATCCAATTCGGATGGGCGTTGCAATTATCTTTGTTAACCCCGTATGTCCAACTTTTAGGCATATCCCACAAATTAGCTCCGATTATTTGGCTTTGTGGGCCGGTTTCCGGCATGCTTGTGCAGCCTTTAGTTGGATATTATAGTGATAACTGCACCTCTCGGTTTGGTCGCCGGAGACCCTTTATCGCCGCCGGCGCTGGCCTTGTTGCCATTGCTGTGTTCCTCATCGGATTTGCGGCCGACATTGGCCATGGCGCCGGAGACCCTTTGGGTAAAGGGATTGCAAAGCCAAGAGCTATTGGTGTGTTCATCGTTGGGTTTGGGATTCTTGATGTTGCCAACAATATGTTACAGGTAACTAACACACTTGCACACATGTCTGCTTATGTCTATACATAATTTCGTGTCGGGGAGAATTACTCACTTTATGTCCAGGAGTTGGGTGGACGTCCTTAAAATAAATTAATTTGTTATGAGTCCTAGCATGCATCGAGTCCAGTTGATACTCGAGTTAGGATTTACTCAAAAAAGTTAAGAGTTCGAATCTAGAGACGCGCACAGTGTGGGTGTTCCAATGCTACTAGGCCGAAGGCCTAAGCTTGTAGGGGAGCACCTTGTATTGGTCACTGCGTAAGTCCTTACCCAACCTAGAAGACTGTTGGACTCCTGATTTACATCATCCACGATGCTTCTTGGAGCTGGAACGGTGTAACTCCCGAAGTGAGGAATTTCACCTTTTACTCCAAGTATAGTCACATAAGTCTCATATGAACAAGAAAAGTATTGCCATATTGTGTCAAAAAGAAGTATTACAAATGTCAGACTTTTTCCTAATGTTATTGAGTAAACTTACTACTAACTTTTAGTCTTACATGTAAAAGAAAAGATGAAGTAACCATGTATGAGATCACTTCCTCCATGAAAGAGAATTATTGTGCTAAAACTGCACATGGTGACGGCTTACATTTATAAATTATTTATATTATCAGACAATCTAACACTGCCAAATAATTCTATCTCTTAAAAAATTATCTTCTATGTTCATCCAACTTGTGATGATAACGTAACAAAATAATATGGTAATGTAACCTATACTCAAAGTAATTAGTAATTTACGAATTCTGATATGTGATAATGATATGACAGTATAAGTTAGGCCCTGGAAACTAACTCAAGCAATAAATATTGGTTACATCATGGCAGTTACACTTCAGCATCTTAGTTTAAAGAAAGAATTGCTGTCAGGCCATATTCCAGTTGATACTCGGTTGGAATTTATTTCAAAAGATTAAAAGTTCGAATCCGGGGACACGCACCGTGTGGATGCTCCTCTGCTGCTAGGCCAAGGCCTAGTTTGCGGGGGACACCTTGTGTAAATCAATGCGTAAGTCCTTATCCAACCTAAGAGACCGCTGGACTCCTGATTTGTATCCTTTACAATACTCACTAGTACTGGAACAGTGAAAGAACCGAGGTGAGTCATTTCACCTTGCGAGGGACACCTTGTGTAGATCACTGCGTAAGTCCTCATTCAACCTAAGAGGCCGCTGGACTCCTGATTTTTATCCTTTATAATACTCATTAGTACTGAAACGGTGAAAGAACCGAGGTGAGTCATTTCACCTTTACTCCAAGTTTAAAGAAAGAATTGGTAAAGTCCCATAATGTTATTGTCCTTTTTTTCCTTAAAAAACGCACACATACCAACATAGAACATTTATTGATTCTTTATTATATAAAAACGTCTCATACTCAGTGGCTTCATTTTTTTGTATTTTTTTATTTTTTTCCAGGGTCCATGTAGAGCCCTTTTGGCTGATCTTTCATGCGGGGATGCGAGGAAAACAAGGATGTCATATGCTGGGTTTTCATTCTTCATGGCAGTAGGGAATGTGTTAGGGTATGCTGCGGGTGCATACAACAAGCTATACCACATGTTTCCTTTCACCAAAACAAAAGCTTGTGATGTTTATTGTGCTAACTTAAAAAGTTGTTTTATTATCTCAATTGCCCTTTTGATTGCTCTGACCATAATAGCCTTAAGTTTAGTAACTGAGAAGCAATATACTGGTGATGAAAAAGAAGGTGGTGAACAAAATGGCAAATCCTCAAAATTGCCCTTTTTTGGTGAAATATTTGGGGCACTAAAGGACTTGCCTAAGCCCATGAGGATTCTCTTGTTGGTGACGTGTCTTAACTGGGTTGGTTGGTTCCCTTTTATCTTGTTTGACACTGATTGGACAGGAAGGGAGGTGTATGGGGGTGATGTGGGGAGCCAACTATATGATGATGGAGTACATATGGGAGCACTTGGGCTGGTGTTAAACTCTGTCGTTTTGGGATTTGCATCTTTGAGTGTGGAGTATTTGGGTAAAAAAATTGGTGGGCCCAAGAGACTTTGGGGTGTGGTCAACTTTATCCTTGCTATTTGCTTGGCGTTGACCGTCCCGGTTAGTAAATTGGCCAAAACCACCAGGAAAGCCAACGGAAAACCCGCCGCGGGCGTCAAGGCCGCCACTCTCGCCATATTCTCCGTCCTCGGAATCCCACTTGCTGTAAGTACATACCTCCCTTTTGTCTTTTTATAACTCAATATTCATACTTAAATGACATAGTTTAGTTGGTACTCGAGTTAATAAATTGCTCCAATAAAACTCAATATTCATCATCAATCTACGTTTACTAACACCTTTCATATTAATACTATTTATTTCTGTCTATTTTCTTGATGAAACGCTGTGGTATTTAAATGAAACGACGTAGAATTGACTTGGACACTGTTTACCGGCACCACATAAAAGGCGTGCATCCATTTATACCCATCTTATTACACAAAATTTTAATTGAAAATATAGCTTTTCTTAGGTATATGTATCTTGTTAAATACGAATTCTCCTATCAGAACAAAAGTATGTATAATATATTCTACATTTCTATAGATTTGAAATAGAATGTAAGCTACTCCAACCTAGATTTTCTTACCATATTAAAGTCGGGTGCATGCATATATTGTAAAATGAATAGTAAATGTAGTGTGATCTTCTGAAAACAGAAGATGTGTGAAATTTAGGGGTTGGGATCTCCTCACCCTTATTTTCCTCACCTCTTTTGTGACCGCGTGACACGTGGCAGCAAGGGTGGGTGATGAGGCTAGATGAGGGTCACTTGCATCTAGCCTCACCAACCCCACTTGCTGCCACATGTCGCGTGGTCATGCGTCACCGCACCCTCATGCGGTGAGGAGATCCTATCCCGAAATTTAGTATCCGATGTGGGATGGAGGGTTGATGGTGATACGTGTCGCATGGAAGTATGAAAAAGAATTTGCCCCTTTTAGGTGGACGGGTGACCCGGAGGACCGGATCTTTTCACCACAATCCCCTCATTCATTTCCCTACCATACGATACGTGATAGCAGATGAAGGTGGTGAGGTTAGATGAGAGTCATTCGCATCTAACTCCACTATTCTCCTCTCTGTCACGTGTCATACCATAGAAAAGTGGATGAAAGGATTATGCGAGAGAGGTCCAAACTCGTGACGCGGTGGTTGGGGGCGGTGAGGGAGTTAAAAGTTAGTAAAACCTTTCTCCTGGCTGAAGTGTTATGTGGAAAATGGGAAGTGGAAAACATGCAATGGGGAAATTGGTCATATCATTAATTATGTGTTTATCTATTTTGCTACAAAGTGCTTGCCTAGACTCTGAACTCCTAGATGTATGTTGCATTTAATTCCTGTATATTGTCTGAAAAAGAGATCGGTACATTTAATCCTAGATTCATGGTGTAAACACATAAATTTTTGTCTTTATGTCACAATATTTTTATCCCTTCATTTTTACATACCATTAATTCTATAGTAGTTGAAGACTACTAAAAAAGATTTTCGTGTACTAGGCTCTTGCATTTGCATAGAGTCCGGAAAGAGGTCATATCGCAAAGCAGCTTTACATTACATTTTGTGCAAAAGGCTGTTTCTGCGACTCGAACATGTAATCTCATAGGGTTGCTCCAAGTTCGGCCATCTAGTCGAAGACTATTATAATCTGGAAATCTACATAGATACATTCCACTTTCATTTTTCCTTTTATTTACAAGGTGTAAAATTTGTTTTTTTTTTTAAAATTTGCATTTTATATGCATACTCATTTTTTTTTTAACTAACACATTTTCTTTGCATGCGTGAATTTCAAGTTTCACAAATGATATCATTACAAACAGGAATTGCATTGTCAAACTACAAACCTTTTGAGTCACAGCATGACTTATTCCATGTTCTCTTTTCACACTCTACACGCACAGGATTCTCGCATGTGTCAATGGGACTTCTTTATTCCATAAAATAGACAAATAAAGATATTATTATAATAAGCAGTAACATTTGCCAGGATGAAAATTCTTCCAGGAAATTGATTAATTAAGATACTAAAATATGTAGAAGGCATAACTGAAAACTAAGAATGAAACAAATATAACTGACTTTTAGCCATATAAAATATATAGAAGACATAACCGTCGTTATGCCATTCTAAAAAAAAAAACGAAAAAAAAAACTTTGAATTGAATACTCATTATTTTTTGCCATATAAACTATCATTATGCTCGTTATGAAGAACTTTTCCTTGGGTATTTTTCTGTTTGGTTTCATCACTTAGTTTTTATGATTACTCATTGTGATTAAGATTGTTGAGTTTTTTTAACAGGTCACCTACAGTATTCCCTTTGCTCTTGCTTCCATATTTTCTACTGATTCTGGCTCAGGACAAGGTAATTATTTATCTCTAACAAATATATTTTGGAATACAAAAATTATGGAAACCATGAAATAGTTTCCTAAAAATAGAATATTATTTTATATGTCTCAGGCCTCTCCCTTGGAGTTCTGAATCTGGCAATTGTTGTACCACAGGTAAATTTCGATCATGTGTTACGTTTGAGTTTGGGAAAAATGTTAAGATAAAATATATTTTTATTTTCTTAAAACCAAATAAAATTTTGTTGTCTAACATATAAAAGCCAAACACATTAAATATTTCATATAAAGAAGTAAACACAGCCACATAGATATGGTGGTTTGGTAAATGGGTTTTGGCATTGTTTTCGTGAGGTTGCAGTATTTAACTAATTAATTCTTTGGTTCACATGCACTTATCTATTTCGAGTTATTTCAAATAGAGTAAAGAACACATTCTTCTTTGACTTTAGAATAAGATAGAATAAAGCAAAATGACTCATAAAATTGTCTGCATTTCTTATATTGTAAAGTAGCAGTTGATCGACACAGATGCAATTTTCATTATGAGTCATCGGAAAACAATTCATTTGTGTTTCTAACACATGGTTATGATTGTGTACATCCGACCTCCTATATTCTACAATAGGCAGGAGCCTGTAAGACGATCAGTAATGTTGTTTTTGTTTGGTTCACGTGCACATGAGCCATATCAAGCTGCTGCCTCCTGGCTCTGCATGTTGTATTAAATATATTGCCATTTCAGTAGAATCCAAGTTTCAGTCATAATCAATATTTTGCCTTGAAGTCTTGTGAACATTTATTCAATCTTTATTTGCAGCTGGTTCGTGTTTCAATCATGCACTGCCATTGTTTTGATCTTTTCCTATCAAAATGATCAAGCTAAAACCCTACAAGAAAATGCTACGTCCTAACCACATAATCAATTTCTTAGCTATCCATAGCTTTCTATATGTATTTGTGAGTATAATTGTTATTACATAATAACGACTATCGTTTATAAATTCGAATCGACTCAGTGGTAAAAATCATTATACTAGCGATAGATTTTGTTGTCGTTGTGATATACTGGGTATGGTGGTGGATGTTGTATAAAGATCTTTGGTACAATGTTTGGTGGTGGTTTGGATGTTATTTTCAATGGTGGTTTAATTGGTAATTTTTGATGTCAAAAACAGATGATCATATCTCTTGTTTCTGGGCAATGGGATGCCTTATTTGGAGGTGGAAATTTGCCAGCATTTGTTGTAGGGGCAATTGCATCTGCATTAAGTGGTATACTTGCCTTTACATTCTTACCATCTCCACCAGCTGATGCATTATTGAAGACCAAGACACTTGCTGGATTCCATTGAATGTAACTCTTTGACACACCCTAGAGGATCTTTTCCCACTTGAACCCCCACCCCCCACCCCCACCCCCACTCCACCTCCCCTACCTCCTTTCTTTGTTATTAATGAAGGTGTCCCTGTTGTGGTAACAGATCATGGATAAAATCCTTTGGATCTCAGGATTATGTAGTAGTATTTGAGCTGTGTGTTGTTTATAATCTTGTAATTAAGAGTCATCTTTTTTTATTGTCTGACTCTTATCATAAGTCTCATCTTTGGCACAACTAATTTTCCAATACCAATAGTGTTTGGGGATGTTGTATCTGAAGTATGTAACATTAAAACATGTAGTAAGATCTCTTTTTCTGATCTTTTCATGATGTTAAAGTTAACCGAGAATGGTTTTATGTGGACTATCTTTGACTTCAACTATCAATAATTTTTATTTTCTTTCAGTATGGTCTTTTCGTGTGTGTTAAATACGTTGGTAAGTTATGGAGAAACAACGACTCTTGATGAGAAGCAAAATGGATTTTACTCTTTAAGTGCATTAAAAGATACAGAGACATGGGAGCTGGAAATTTAAATGGTAAAAACAGAATCAATTTCACTTATAAGTTACTTATCTAATAGTAATTGGTATTTTATACAAGATCAACAAATAACGATAAGTCCTTTATAGTTTAAGATTGAAAGTACGAACGGAAAAATAGGTGATGTAGGATTAATGACCTTCCACCTTAATAATCAGAGTCTTCCGTTTGATTCACATAAGCCAACCACTTTGTCACATGGTGAATTTCAGTTATATAATAAAATGAATCTAAAATTGTAGGTTCGAATCTTGATAACGCACCATGTATGTGTGGCTCATGTTGTCGGCTCTTCAAATCAGAACGAGTTTAGACCTAAGTACCATATAGATATCAAGATGTTCTTACTAAGTTGCAGGTCTTCAAATCAGCTCTTCAAATCAGGACACCAACTGGTTGCAAGTCAACACGGGGTTCTCAGCTGAAACTATACCTTTCAAATATCTAGGCATACCCATTGCTGGGCACAAGCTCAGGTGCACTCACTACACTCCTTTCATCAAGAAACTGATGAACAAAGTGGGTCTATGGAATGCAAATAGTCTTTCATATGCTGGCAGACTACAATTGATCAAAACAGTGCTGGAAGGAGTAACATGTTTCTGGTTGAGTGCTCTACTTGTACCAGTAAAAGTTAGGTCTCCTGTAAACAGAATTTGCCTTCACTTCCTATGAGAAAACTCCACGCTAGGGGTCATAAAGGCTTGGATATCTTGGTCTCAGATCAGCATGCCTAAAGAAGAAGGGGGTTTAGTAGTTCTTCAGCTGAAGGCGTGGAATCTAGCACTGCTAGCCAAGCACTTATAGGACATCAAGCACAAGAAGGACTCTCTCTGGTACAGTGGATGAATCATAAGTACAAGCTACACACCTCACTATGGACAAGAGTATGCCGCATCATTGACTCACCTCTTCTGAAGAAACTACTGGAGATCAGATACGAACTGCTAGCCACCTCAAGCTCTTGTAGCTCCGCTGCAGACGTACTTACTTCCTGGACGGTGGAAGGGATCCTTAAACCCCATATGGCGTATGATCACTTCAGGGAGAAAGGCAGGAAAGTCAATTGGGCCAAGATAGTCTGGGATTTAGCTGTGACCCCCAAACACTCGTTTACACTATGGCTAGCTGGGCTGAACAAGCTGCCCACCAAAGACAGGCTAGTGTACTTGAATGATATTGAATGCCAACTCTGCTCTGTGGGACAAGAGACATTATCTCACATCTTATTCTCTTGCTCGGCCGCCATGCAGGTTTGAAATTCCATCTCGGCATGGCTTGATCTTCCACGGGAACTTACTATAGTCCACAGAATGCTGACCTGGGGCTCACGCAAACTAAAAGGGAAGACACTCAAAGCCAAGACAACAAAAATTGCCTTGACAGCTACGGTATATCACATATGGCGGACGCGAAATAGATACATTTTTGAAAATACAACTTTTGTATCTAGGAATGTAGTACATAGAATACGCACTAATATGTACAAAGTAATGTATAAGCTCTTCCCCCATATTTTAGACATATGCGATGCTACTAATTAATGCTTAAAATAGCTTACATTACTAAATCGTGCATGTAGATCGGCAGACCGTTCTACAAGTAGGGCTATTGTATGAGATACATCGTTTTGATGTCTTGACATTCGGGTAATACAAATTTGCATTTCAACCAAAAAAAACTATACTATATATGGAAAACACGTTAAAAGTACTCTAACCTAATATCTTTTTGATACTAAGATAATATATTTAACGTTGTACCGCACAAAGCAAAATATATGAACAGTAGCCTTAACACGTTATTTATGTATCATTAAAATTTGAAGGTCATAAATATAAAATAAATGGCATGAGATTGACGACGCACCGCCGTAGCAACTCTGAAACTGATTTACCTCTTACAAGTTGGTCAATAACGGCGATTTTGGCTTGCTATATTATATGTAGTGACGAAGACAGAACAAGCGGTTCAAAAAGTGACAAGTATAATTGGTTTGGTGTTCTATAATTGACGTTATTTGATCCTATCAGAGCGCAGGTCTTATAAGGTTCACATCAGCTATTCGAGTCCCACTATGCAGTCAAGTCAGCGTAGCCTAAGAGACGCAGGACGCTCCGTCGGCTTCAACAAAGATCTCATGTCAGCATCAACCAACCTTACTAAGAGACAACGGATGCTAGTCAATTAGTCGCAAGCGTCACCCCAGCCTTAGCTGTCACATCGGCTTCAGTGATCACCTGGCCCATACCCAGCACGTTTGTCGTGGCCCTGGTGCGTAAAGTATTTCAAGTCATCTTGGCTGACGAGACTCTTGCCAAGCAAGTAGCTTCGGCATGCAACTCGCCATATGGTGCCATTTGTTAGCTGTGCATAAACATGCATGTCAGAACACGTGGTATCATCCCACGATCATTGAACATGCATTGGCTCTCCACAGCATATAAAAGAAACAAAGACATGCATACAAAAGGCATGTTGAGTTGAATCCGAAGACATTTTTCTCAAACACTGGAAATAGACAGGTTTCTCTAATATTCCATCATATACAAAATCCCAAACATAGTAAAACGTGCAACTGATTTGAGCGTCGAAGAGGTTTTCTTGGAGTAACGACTATAGAGCCTCTAATGTTATAGGCTCATAAAAACACACGTCCTATAAATCTCCTATTTAGATCATTTTTGGTTTAAGGCGAAAATCCAACTCTACCAAATAATAAAAGAAATTATAACTGCTACTATAGTGTCAAGATTGGTTTTGTGTCGTAACATAAGAAGTTCAAATCCATCAAGTTATATTACAACACGTTAATGAAGATGTGATATGTACAAAAAGAATCTTATCTTTACCTATCCTTTTTAATATATATATATATATATATATATATATATATATATATATATATATATATATATATATATATATAACATATTTTTGCTAGTAACCTGCAATCAAAGTTTTCCACTAGATATGCATACACCTAATAAGTGGAACGAGCCCTTTTCATGATAACAAAAACTTCAATTGAAATAAACATGTCGTCCAAGTAGAACAAATTTGCATTAAATAAACTTGGACTTCCAAGTCTCATCAGGACGGAAATTGGTGAAAGAATCCAAAATCCTTTACATTTACAAGCGGCATGAATGGACTATTTCTATATTTATTTAACCAAACACGGACCCTAGAGGTGAAAATTCTTTTGGTTTCTTTTTAGAATTTAATATTTCCTATGAATGCTAATTTGTTTTTTCTGTTGTCATATATGTCCAAGAGAATTTAATTATAGTAGCAACATAATTCATATTCGTCTTCTTCTTCGACCTCTTCTTTTTGTTTTTCTTTCTTTTTGTTTTTGCCCTGAACCTCTCGAGTAGTGGGTGCATGCGTACATACATAAAACATATGTACACACACAAATATATATATACACACGCGCGCACACACACACATATATATATATATACAAACACACACACATACATACATACATATATATATATATATATATATATATCTGTGTGTGTACAATATGCATATACACACACACACAAATAATATATGCATCTATATCTACATATAATACATATATATGTATGTATACATATGTATATTAATGAGGTAAGTGACGAATAAAATGAAAAGAACTCAACGTAGCTGGTGACAATTGAACGTGAACCTCAACGGTCTCCATAATAAACTGACACGAAGGAAGCATTGAGATTTTTTGTTATAATTTCTTATACATAGCTAGCAAGTATTGAATAGGAAAACAGGAAAACTCATTTCATGCAACGTAAAACAATTTTGTGTGGCCCCTGTGAAAAATTCTACAAATGTGCTCACGAAGCAATTAGACACAATCAACTGAACAATTGAGCAAGAAACGAGAGAATAAGCAGACTACGAATCAAGGAGAAACAAGAAGAATTGAGAAGTTGATTGAGAGAGAATTCTTGGAACATAGAATAAACGAAATTTCCAGAAATTTTATTCTGCTCAACTGACTGCCTCGGCAGCTTATTTAAACAAATATAAAATGTGCGAAATTACAAGATTGCCCCTAACTAACTCATCCCACCAGTTATTAAAACAAGGACAGAATGGTAACTTCGCTCTATTTTTAAACTGTGGCGCGTATCTGCCCTTCCCTTCCTCTAGCCCATTTCTTCTTCCTCTGTAACAGCCACTCACTTCCTGCAACCCAGTTGCACTCCATCGGCCATTCCACTTCCATACGCATCTAGATCATCACGTGCTAATTAACACATTCAGTTATCAGAAGCACAATCTGATTGGGCAGTAGACATTCACTGCTACACGCAATCACCTTAGCACACCGTTGCTCTCACTGTTGCTGTAATTACCAGATTCTTCAACTCCCCCCCTCAAGCTAGGCTTGGCGTAGATATTTCTGATTCCAAGTAGCTTGGCTATCTCAATCAAACTTTTAGCATCCACAGCCTTAGCGAATACATCAGCTAGTTGCAGCTCGGTCCTAACAGGCATCAACTTAAGCATTCCATTTTGCACTTTGTCCCTAACCACATGGCAATCAATCTCAATGTGTTTCGTGCGCTCATGGAACACTGGGTTCTCTTCTATGTATATCGCACTCTTGCAATCACAGAACAACTCAACTGGATTCTGATCAACACAGCCAAAGTCCTTTAATAGATAAATCAACCATTGTAACTCACATGTCACCATAGCCATCGCCTTATACTCAGCTTCAGCTGAGGATCTAGACACCGTGCTCTGCTTTTTGGCCCTCCAAGAAACTAGTGATTCCCCAAGAAACACACAATAACCAGTCACTGATCTCCTAATTTCATTACAACCTCCCCAATCCGCATCAACAAATCCCTTCAACCTCAAGTCTCCAGTGTTAGGGAACATCAAGCCTTGTCCAACACTTCCTTTTATGTACCTTAGTACCCTATGTGCTGCTTTCATATGGCATTCAGTTGGGCAATCCAAGAATTGGCTCAGCTGCTGAACAACAAACGCAATGTCCGGCCTAGTAATAGTCAAGTATATGAGTTTGCCTACCAACCTCCTATAAGGTGATGTATCAGGCAACAAAGACGAGTCATTATGTACTAAGGCTGAGTGTGTCTCCATGGGGCTTTTTGCTGGTTTAGACTCTAGGAACCCTGTCTCCTCTAGAAATTCCAGGCTATACTTCCTTTGACTTACATAGATGCCTGATGAAGCTCTAGCTACTTCAATGCCAAGAAAGAATTTGAGATTGCCTAAGTCTTTAATCTGAAATTCTGAGTGTAATGCTTCCTTTATGCTATGAATGGCCCCCTCATTGGCACAAGTGGCAATGATGTCATCAACGTATACCAACAAAACAAGCAAATCTGAACTCACAGCTTTAGTGAACAATGTGTAATCACTTTTGGACTGTTGAAACCCCTTACTAAGCAGGAAGTTGGTGAGAGTAGTATTCCACTCTCTACTGGCTTGCTTCAAGCCATAGAGAGACTTGTGTAATTTACAAACTAAGCCTGGTTGGGACATGGTTAACCCAGGGGGAGGAGTCATGTAAATCTCTTCATGGAGATCACCGTGTAGAAAGGCATTATTGACATCCATTTGATGGATGGGCCAGTTATTTCTTGCTGCAACTGCTAGAAGTACTCTCACCGTAGTCATTTTTTCCACTAGAGAAAAAGTATCTTGGTAATCAATACTGTACTGCTGTGTATATCCCTTGGCAACGAGTCTAGCTTTATACCTCTCAACCGTACCATCTGGCTTAAATTTAATTTTGTAGACCCACCTACAGCCAATGGTTTTCTTTCCTGATGGTAAAGGCACCAGATCCCAGGTATGGTTTGCCTCTAATGCCGCCAACTCCTTTGCCATTGCCTCCTGCCATTCAGATGAACTGGCTGCCTACACATAAGTGTTAGGCTCCACATACTTATCAATATTCATTGTATATGCCTTAAATTTTGGAGCTAATGATGCATATGTTAGGACATTGTAAATGAAATGGGGACTGGTGTGGTGTGGCTGAACTGATGTGGAATTGCAATGATAGTCTTTCAAGTATAGAGGTGGTTGTGTGGAGCGTTTGGGATGCATAGGGACTTCATTATTGTCTGGACATGTTGCTGACTCAGTAGCATTAGCAGGAAGGGATAAATCCACTGTCAGAGTACCAGGTAGCCTTGGAGGTGATGGTTCACTAGGTGAGATTTCAACAGATTGATGATCAGATGAAGAGGTTAAAGTGGGGGTGACTGAGGGACTGAGAGGTGTATTGGACATGAGAGGTGTAGGCTGAGGGCTAAATGAAGGTGTGGGCAGTTCAGGAGGGTTATATGAATAAGATAGGGAAATGCCAGAAGGCATTGAACCGTATGAAGAGACACTGTCTTGACAGGAAGAATGTGTGGCTGGCTGTTTGGAGAAAGGGAAAACATTTTCATGAAAGGTTACATCCCTGGATATGAACACATCATTGGTATCAAGATCCTGGAGCACATACCCCTTGGTTGAGTAAGACATTCCCAAGAATAAACTCCTTCTGGCCCTTGGAGCAAATTTGTCTTTGTGGGGTTGAGTGTTTGCTACATACGCCAAGCAGCCAAACACTCTCAAATTTGAATAGGTAGGATTGGTGTTGTATAGAAGTTCAAATGGAGTTTTATGATGAAGAACTGGAGAGGGTGTGATGTTAATAAGGAAGACTGAATGCTGCACACAAAAGCCCCAATAAGGTGATGGAAGATTAGACTGAAATCTTAGTGCCCTGGCCACTGAAAGGATGTGCTGATGCTTCCTCTCCACAACACCATTCTGTTGAGGGGTGTATGTGCAGCTTGTTTGATGCATAATACCATGGGATGCATAGAATTCAGGCATGTTAAACTCTTGCCTATTATCAGTTCGAACCACTTTAATTTTCACATCAAACTGAACATTAACATACTGACAGAAACTTCATACTGACAGAAACTTTGTACAGTAGATCTAGCTTTTGCTTTTGATCTCAACAAGTAAATCCAACAAAATCTGAAAAAATCATCTACAAGAGTAAGAAAATACTGTTGCTTATACATTGTTGGATATTTTTACGGGTCCCATATATCAACGTGAACAAGGGAAAAAGGAGTGGAAGAGATAGAATAGGAAATAGGGAAGGTAGTCTTTTCTATTTGGCAAGGGGACATATGACACACTGTTTTGTATCATCAGAGGCAAGCACTTCTGGATGACTCTTAATTTCTTTGACTCTTGCAACTGACATGTGGCCAAGCCTTGAATGCCAAAGCATAGCCTCTGGTGACTGAATATGGAAAACTTTAGCACACGGGTTTGAATGTGAGATGGGCATTGCAGAATCTGTTGGGACTCCATGAAAGTGGTACAGACCTTGAGAGACTTTAGCTGAACCAATCGTCCTCTTGGTCTTGGAGTCCTGAATCACACAAAGATTCGAAAGGAATAATACCTGGATGGCACCAGTTTGAGTCAATTTGCTTAATGACAACAGGTTATAAGCAAATGAGGGCACATAAAACACATCAGTCAACAACAAATCATCATTCACCTTCACTTTACCAACATGAGTGACCAGTGCCAAAGATTTATCAGGAAGTTGAATAGATATTGAACTAACAGCACACAAGGATTCAAAAAGGTAGGATGACGAACACACATGATCACTAGCTCTAGAATCTAAAATCCATATATTTGAAGATTGACAAGCATTGTTACCTAACATCTTACCTGAGTCAGCAGCTACCTGAGCTGACATTACAGCATGACGATGCGTGCTAGGACCACTTCCAGTTTGATCAACTGTGCTCCTTCCCGTTTTGTCATTGTGCTACTGCAACAGATTAATAAGCTGTAAGTATTGTTCAAGAGTAATATTGGGTGTCACCTGGGGATCAGATGGGACGGCATCAGAGCTGGCATGATCATAACACTGATATGACACTGCTTCTTCATTCCCTGATTGTCCACCATCATTGCTGTATTCAGCCCCAGCAACCATGTTTACTTGTGACTTTGGCTTAAAACCTGGTGGATAACCATGTTTCTTGTAGCATCTGTCCACTGTGTGACCTGCCATGTTACAATATGTACAAAACGGGGTCCTAGCATTATTCTATCCAGACTTCGGCCTATAGCCTCTCCCTGCCATTCTTGGTCCAAATGAACTCCCAAAGGGATTGTTCACATACACATTAGACCTAGGCGCTTCGTTAACATTCATAACAACAGAAGGATTGTTTACAAAGTGCTCCTGACCACTAGAATACATCAATTTTCTTTCAAGTTTCACTGCCATGGCAAAAGCCGTCTTCAAATCTGGCAGAGGACTAGTTAGCAGCACCTGTGATTTAACTGCCTCATAATCATCATTTAATCTCTTAAGGAACTTAATCACGCAATCATCTTCAATGAATTTACTTATTGAACCACTCAAGTTGCAAGTGCACCTATTACACGTACACGTAGGGACAGACTTCAAAACTGACAACTCTTCCCAAATACCCTTCAATTTGGTGTAATATTCAGTGACTGTGGCCTGTCCTTGTCTAATTTTATAGAACTCTTCTTGTAGGTCAGACAGTTTAAACGAATCCACATTTCCATATCTAAATTTTAAATCATTCCATATATCTACTGCATTGTCAATCCATATCACACTATGCGCTATGCTAGAGATAAGAGAATTAACTAACCAAAAAGCCATCATGTTGTTGGCTTTGATCCAAGCATTATACCTTCTTGTTCCTTCGGTTGGTTTCGCAATGCTACCATCCACAAATCCGGTTTTGTTCTTGGATTCAAGCGCCCTTCTAGCGGACCTACTCCAGCCGTGATAATTGTTCCCATCCATTAGCGGTTGAACCAAGATCATGGAAGGATTGTCACTAGGATGTATATAATACAGATCCTCTGCAGGATCAGCAGCCATGGGAGCGTGAATTAAGGGAGAAGACGATTCACCGTTATTGCTCATGAAAGAACCAAAATTCATGTATGAAGCTCTGATACCATGTGAAAATTCTACAAATGTGCTCACGAAGCAATTAGACACAATCAACTGAACAATTGAGCAAGAAACGAGAGAATAAGCAGACTACGAATCAAGGAGAAACAAGAAGAATTGAGAAGTTGATTGAGAGAGAATTCTTGGAACATAGAATAAACGAAATTTCCAGAAATTTTATTCTGCTCAACTGACTGCCTCAAGCTGCCATTGCAGCTTATTTAAACAAATACAAAATGTGCGAAATTACAAGATTGCACCTAACTAACTCATCCCACCAGTTATTAAAACAAGGACAGAATGGTAACTTCGCTCTATTTTTAAACTGTGGCGCGTATCTGCCCTTCTCCTTCCTCCAGCCCATTTCTTCCCTTCTCCTTCCTCCAGCCCATTTCTTCTTCCTCTGTAACTGCCACTCACTTCCTGCAACCCAGTTGCACTCCATCGGCCATTCCACTTCCATACGCATCTAGATCATCACGTGCTAATTAAACCATTCAGTTATCAGAAGCACAATCTGATTGGGCAGTAGACATTCACTGCTACACGCAATCACCTTAGCACACCGTTGCTCTCACTGTTGCTGTAATTACCAGATTCTTCAACAGCCCCAGAGCATATATAGCTCAATTGGTATTCGTGTTGGAATTTCTTTCTAGAGGTCAAGAGTTCGAATCCAAGGACATGCAGAGTGTGAGTGTTCTAGTACTGTTAGACCGAAAGCCTGATTTGTGGGGGGACACCTTGTGTGGGTCACTGCGTAAGTCTTCACTCAACCTAAGAAGCCGTTGGAATCTTGATTTACATCCTCCACAATGTTCCTTGTGTCCCAGTCCATAGAAGCCCTTAGGATCAGGACATAGCCTTTTGCTCCAAGACAATTTTGTGTACTTTTGACTTAGTCCCATATAGAATCCTGAGTCAAAATGTAAAATAGGGTATGAATTTTCCAGTGAAAAGCTATGTAAGCAAGCTGGGCCAGACAACGACGATGCATATTTAAGTGATTTAGAGTATTCGAAGTGGTCATAAATGAAAGCTAATGAGAAATTTATGGCTTTGTGTACGTGAAATTAAGCAAGTGGTTTCTTCACTCTACTAAAGGAACACACCTCTTTAATGGTTGGATAGTGTTTTACCATCTTCACCACTCGAGTTTCGAGTTTGAGTCTTCTTATTGTATCTATTAAGGAAAAGAAGAGAGAAAAAAAAAAGAAAGAGAGACACCTACTTCATGTATAACGAAATCTTGTAGTAACTCTAATTTACTAAGAAGAAGAGCTTATTTGATGAAACTTTATTGTATACAGATACTTTTTTTATATGTTGCCTAGTGTTATGACCCGTTTAACACTTCTAATCGTTAGACCATCTATCTGATATGGTCTAACAATTATGTATTAGACTAATGGATTTGGATAGCGTCCAAAAGAAATTATAGATAGTCATTAGATTTGCTCGTATCAATTCATCAAAAATATTATATATAATAAAGCAAAACGCCTTCCAACTTTTGAATAATTATATCATAGACTATATTAATGAAACAGAAGTATTCAGTATGTAAAAATTTTCAATTTCTTCTACCAACGAGTACAATCACACCGTCAGTCACATTCATTTATGAAAAAGGCCAAACTAGGTACCCTCATGAGTCATGACCTTTCTTTTTCTAGTAACCTATGGCAAGATGGCTTGGTTTTGGTCAAAGTAAGTCGGCAGATTCCATGAGTAAGACATGTTGGAGAATTTGATCAAATTAATCACTTCCAAGTCTTCTTCAATAATGCATCACCAACAACATTACACCATTGTCTTAGGTGCTCCCGCATATTGCGGGATAAAGGAGAGGGGCCGGATGTAGGTAACTATATCCATGTGTTAGAAATACACAAAGGTTGTTTTCCGATGACTCATAATGAAAATTGCGTCAAACATCAACTGCTACTTCACAATATAAGGAGAAGAGATAATTTAGTGAGTCATTTTGTTTATTCTATCATATTCCAAAATCAGAAAGAGTGTGTCATTGACTCATAATGAAAATTGTTTTCCAATGTAGGTAACCATAATCATGTGTTAGAAATAGACATGTGTGGTTTTCCGATGAGACATAATGAAAATTACGTCAAGTTGTGTCGATCAGGTGCTACTTCACAATACAAGGAGCGCAGCCAATTTAGTGAGTCATTTTGTTTTATTCCATCATATTCCAAAATCAATAAAATTGTGTCGTTGACTCCATTGGAAATGGAAACTGAAGTCTTCTTCAATAATGAATTTGCGTATATATATAACGTACAACATTTGGAAATAACTATGAATTAAAGAAGTTAAAAAAAATTTCCTCGTCATTTAATAACATTGTTAGATCTTTTGAAAACGTTTTAAAATACTGTTATTAGATGATGGTGTTACGATGTTACGACCATGACATCATCGTCTTAATGGGAGACCAAAGTATTCTAGATATGGAAATGCTTGTCATATTCTTAATTTCTTCCCATCTTTTGTCAACTGCTACTTGCGATCACAAGGGACTCAAAAATTCTGCAGTGTCTAGTTTTTCTTCCCTCTACTATGATGGCCGTCCATGTCAAGAATCTATCTTTTATTTTATTCTGCCACTTTTATGAACACTTCCAAGGCACTGGCCACGTCGTTTAATTCTTTCTCTTCTCTGCCAAACTGCAGGGACAACAGTTCACGTTTCAATGGACGGATATTCGAGCAAGCCTAAAAAAATTCTACAATAACGTGGCGTCATTATATATATTGTCGATTTGAAGAGTGTCTGTATGATGTGTTGCATACTTCTTTTGTTCTATAAATATTGTCACAGTTAGCCAATATAGGTAATAAGTCAAACGTTAATTAAGATCACATCGTGAAATTATTCAACCCAATAATTTGTCAAATCATTTCTACACTATTTATGACCAAATTTCAATGAACAAGGTATAAAATACTTTGATGATTTGATTCTAATGGTGTTTGACCAACTGTATGTTTGACCAGCTATGATAATATTTTTGAGACGGATGGAGTAACGTAATTGATTTCATAGCAATTAAATAAGGACATATTCTACGAATCCATTATATATACATGCGTATATACATACATGCATACATATATACATACATACATATATTTTTTTATTTTTTTACGTAACGAAGGCAAAGCCTTCTTTATTTTATTGATGATCCCCACTTACGGCGGAGGGAAAACCGCTTTTATTACATGATTTAAAAAAGAAAAACTAAACCTAGCATTACAATAGAAGAAAGAAGTACTAATCTAAAAAACCAAGTTCGGGGTATGATTTCACCGCGGGTTTCAACTTGTGAAGGAGGCGGAGGAGGTATATCCTTTTTTGCACGCTGCTGCTTGCGAGCTGTCTTAGACTGATACGGGTATAAAACTTTCATCATACTAGACTTCCAAATCAATTTATATTTCCCTTTTTGAATTTTTGTCTTCTTCTGCGACCTCAGTTCCTGCGTGTCATGCAAAGTTCAGGCCGGAACATCCCATTTAGTGACACCAAGCATATTATAGCAATAAGCATCGCACACATGAGCCGGGTTCCATGCATTTCAACAATTAGGATGAACTGGTCCAGCTTTAGATAACACTCATGGACTAATAGACATCACTGAAATTCTAGGCGTACTCTGCAAACATGTAGGGGACTCAGCATGTGATAAGTCTCTCTCCAAACTCGCCATCTCAATAGGGGCGATTTCTCCAATAGCTGCTGGTAGAGTATTTGCAGGTGAATCCGCCGTGGAAGATATATAAGTCTCTGCCAAATATTTCAAACCATCGATTGATCTGGCCGCAGTATGTTCCTGCTCAACGTCCTGATTCTCATGAGGGCTGCCCAATTTGGAGATGTCTTGTATCTCAGAGATAAAAATAGGCTGTAGTGGTTGTAGTTCTAGGAGCTGCGAAATTGAAGACTGCCCTGCACCCTGTTTGTCATTATTCGTTGTTTGTGAGGCCATACTTAAAGGCACTAGGATAGCTGTTGTCTATGAAGGAATATCTTTTGATTGCTGAGATAAGAGATGCAGAGGCTGCTGAGGGACAGCAGCTTTCTTCAGTGTCCACCGCTTTTGTGCATCCACCCAATGGGAGTGTCTTGCTGGATGACTAACAATCGGGACCTGTGGAGGGTCTGGAGGTGGCTGCCCACAAGTTTTATGATCATCTCCCAAGATTTGGCAGTTAGTGCAAAACAAGGGGACATCCTCGTATTTAACTGTAGGGTAAAATTCATAAGCACCGCCTTGTATATGAAGCTTTGCCAAAAAGAACTTTAGAGATGTCAACCTTAACACACAAACGTACCACCAAAGGACAAAGATCTTACATAGTGGCGGAATCCATTCTAAGAGGTGTGCCTATCATATGAGCCACGTCCCAAAGAGCTGTTTTATTGTGTAAAAACAGCGGTAAGCCATAGATAGAATCGCATATGGGGACGATAGGATTGTCAAATTTCGGATTAAATTCAGGAGTCCACTTTGTTATCCGCATATGAAAGCCACTCAGAGTCCATGATCTACGTAAAAAGCATCGTTGGTAATCATATTGGTTTGTAAAAGTAATAAGAATATGCTGCTCATCCAGAAGTCCTAGTTTTGGCGTCATCTTAAATCCAATACGTTCGAAACAGGAAAACAATTGCTTCATAGTCAGACGACCATTCCAAAATGAACCAATTAGCGAGAATTGATAGGGGACAGAAAAATGATGTACCTCTTCCTCAGAGAAAGTAATGGATGGTAAACCTTTGAGCCTGTTCACTGTACGAGTGACTTGTAGCGGCAATATAACTTTCCGTACCAAAACATCGGCGAAAGTTGGCATCTTCGATGAAGAAGACGTTGGCGGTGCTGATTCCATAGGAAAAAAAAGCAACGGACGGTCGACGTCAAAGCCAAAGATCCTACCTTTTTCTTTCTCGCCTGAAATTCAGAAAAAGCTCGAAGCTAAATAATTATCTGTATTGAAAATTGAAACGTTGAATTGCACTAATATGGAAGAAAGAGATGACACTGTTCACGACAGTAGCGGCACCCCCCCCTTTCCTTTCGATAAAATATTCACTGACTGCTGCAAGAATAAAACTAACGCATAAAAAACAACGCCTAAAAGTAACAACCCAGAATGCTGAGGACGACAAAATCAATAAACAAATACAGAATTAGAAATTGAAACTCCATGCTTCGTCAATGCGCGCCACATACATACATACACATATATATACATATATATACACAAACACATATATATATATACATATATATATAGAAATATATATATATATAGAAATATATATATATATATATATATATATACTGTATATATATATATATATATATATATATATATATATTTCTATATATATATGTATATATATGTGTTTGTGTGTGTGTCTATATATATATATATATATATATGTATATATATATGTATATCACTTTTTAGGAAAATTGTGGGTGTCTATGTTCTTACGCACACATTTATATTTACATCGACATACACACCCAGTTACATATTCTAGTAAAAAACTTAGAGCTTCTCAATAGAATTACTGACTTACGAAACCGAAAGTTAGTCTTTCATGTGAGGGTTTTGTTAGGTCTGTTAGGACACAATAGAAGGAGGGTTGAATAATATGTTCACCAAGTATAGATATTTTTTAGATATTTTTCGATGGTGAGAACAAATCAATACTTGGATGTGTTTTTTAAAAAGAATAAACTTGTGGAAGCGTGAAGAATACGAGATATATAGAGGTTCAAGTCAAAGACTCTACTCCTCTACCTTCTTGGTTTTTCACAAGAAGAATTTTTGAACAGAGAATTGTTATTTCTTTTGGGAGAAACAACAATCAAAAATAAACATACACGAAGTGTAACACTAGGCCACATGCCTAGACAAGATCAAGAAATACCAACCCCTTGAAGTCTAGCCTCCAAAGAACTTACTTGCTCCTCAAAGAATTCTTGTTGGGAGTATGATGCACCACTACACCATCAACTAACCCTCCAAGACTTTGATTTCTTCAAACAAGAAGCACACTTGCTTCTTGACCAACAATCTACACTTTGCTTCTCACAATCTTCACTCAAGAAGAAGACTCTTCTTCTTTACAAATCACACTCTCACAAATAAAGTAAAATCCACAATAATACAAGTATTTTGAGAGCAAAAGTTTGAGAGAAACTTGAGAGCTCGTGGATAGAAAGTTGAAGTTAAAAAGTGATGAAAACCCTTGTTTTATCACTTCCTAGCCGTTGACATGCTGCAGGAGAGAAGAAGAAGTTTTGTCTCTTGTGATGACAAGTCCTCTTCCATGGAGATTTTCTTCTTGGATGAAGACAAGCTTCTTGGAGAAGCTTCTTCTTGAAAGCTCAAAGAGGAAAGAGAGCATTTTCAACAGTGAGAATGTAACATGTGATGTTTCATTAAGAGGGAAGGTACAAACGTCAAATAATCATAAGAAAGTGCATCATAAAATATTTTTAACGTTAAATCACATGAAGCGCCTGATGTGATTCCTGAACAGGCGTTTAATGCGACACATAGCGCTTAATATGTGTTAGTTTTTGGGTTCAATGAGACATGAAGTGCCTTAATAACTAAGGAACACTTGTTCAATGTCACATAAAGCGCCTATTGTGGGCAACAAAACTTGTTTGAAGTCACATGAAGCGCCTGATCTCAACCTTCATACTTGTTTGAAGTAATTTTGGGTTTTGTCAAAACTAGTTTGATATTCGTGTCCATTTTGGGGGGAAACAGTCACATTTGACTTTGACAATTACATGAAGTGTATGTTAAGACGTTCAAAGTGTGCTGCTTCATAGTTTGACAGATGATGCGTCTTATCTAGGCGTTCGAAGTGTTCTGGTTTCTAGACACTTCACATGAAGCGCCTTATCTAGGCGTTCTAAGTGTTTTGGTTCCCAGACACTTCACATGAAGCACCTTATGCAGGCGTTCGAAGTGTACTGGTCTTCGACCACTTCACCTGAGGCGCTTATCTAGGCGTTCCAAGTGTCAATTGTGCAAATCATCAAAACTTACCATATTCTAACATTCTCCCTCTTTTTGATTATTTTACAATATGCATAACTTTTAAAGTTAACTCCCTTTTAACTTATGCCCCCCACATTGTGCCTAAAATTTGTCTAGATAGACATGATGAATCAAATGTCATGATACATATAACAATGAAAAAAATCATCACATTTCATCATAGACAAAGGAAAATCAACTTCATTGATGTTCACATTATCACGGGCAAAAAGAAAATATTCTCATGTCATCATAAACAGAAAAAAAATCCAATCACTAAAAATTTAGACAAAGCATCATCATTATCTACGCATTTCCCGCACCAATATCTCCACCTCCAGATGTAAAGCTTCTAAATCCAAATCCTCCACCAGTTGCAAACTGAGCAAAGCCACTTGTTGAACCACCAACACCAGCACTTCCACTAGCACCACTTTCTCCCCCCCCCTAAATCATCAAAATCAGAGGGGAATTGCGTCCACGCATTTGTTGCAAAATGGTGTTCTTGAAAACTGTCATACGATATTCGTTTGGTGCATGCTGAGCCTAGTGTTCTGCATCGCGAAGCTCCAACCGTTGAACAGTTTGTTCCAGTGACTGAATTCGTGATAGCAATTCCGTGTTATTGCTATCATTTTTACCATCTTGAGGTCCTTTATCAACCTCATCAGCAATGTCGGGAATCATAGTGTCCTTTTGTCTTTGAGATTCCACGGCTTGGGCAATGTTAAAATTGTCATAATTGTCTGTCTTTGCCACCTTTGTGATTGATCCTTCAGGTATCTCAATACCTTTGGATTTTATCAAAATTGTGACCACACTGGCAAAGGGAAGGCCTTTGATCCCTTTCGGAGAGCAGCCATCATGATTTCCACCATAATCTAGCCCAAGTTCAACTGGGTCTCATACTTGATGCGGTAGGTGACACAGAGATCTATGTTGCTTGGATTTCTAGTCGCTTTACCATTTACACAGTATGTCACCGCATCCAACAAAATGCGATTTACCAATGGTATATTTTGAGTCTTTTTGGATGGGAAGTATTCCAGATCAAATTTGACATCCTGCTCACTGACTCTGTATTTGTCACTCCAGTCAAATACGGAGAAGTCCCTCAGCCCCTCATTTCTCACTCTCAGTGCGTCACAAATGTATTATAGTGAGAAACTAAGGGGTGTACCATTAATAACTGTGTGCAGGGAGAATTCTTGAGACTCAGTTTGTGGAGTGATCCACATGTTGGCGTAAAACATCCTGGTAGCTTTTTGAAAAGGACCGCATGTCACGTCTAGACCAAAGTGGAGTCTAGCCCTGACGATCGAGGAGTGCAATGACTTGATTCGCATTGTGATCTTCATTGAAGTCACTAACTTGAATCAATTTCAAAGCCACCACTGGCTTGTTATTGCTTTTCCATTCTTCATATAACATGTGAGAATGGAGGGAAAGATGGATACCTTTTGAAGCGTGAGTTGGTGGGATTCTTGACATCCGAATCAAATTTATTCTTCATCCGTGGGAAGTTGTCGTTGGTTAGTCCTTCCCGAATGGATGACAAGTTTTTTGGCTCAACAACTCCTGCAGTTTTCTTTCTTTTATGTCCCTTTGGGACAGGCCGTGAAGGTCCAGCAGAGGCTATTTTTGATTAGAGGAAGAAGGAATTGTTGGATTTTTTCAAAGAAAGAGTAGAGGAAGAAGGATGGTTTGCAGCAATGTTGTGAGAATAGTGAGAAGAAGAAGGTAGAATTTAAGGTTGAAGGAGTAGGAGAGGAAGAGGAAGAGATGGGAAAAACGGTTGGGAAGTGAGAATGTGGGAAATTGGGAATTGAATAGAAAGAAGAAAAGGAAGATGAAGAGGAAGGGAGTAGATAAAGTAGAATTGAGAAGTGGGATTGAATTTGGGAGACGTGGGAAGGAGGTTGATGACGTGGTGAAGAGAGAAAGACTGCGGCATGAGTCAATGTCATTCAATTGGCACAAAAAGTGAAGGGTCACTTGGTTTAACAAGGAAGAAATAGAGATTAGACGCCTTATCACTTTGAACAACTTCTTAAAAGAGGATAAAGCGCTCAGTGTGACATTGAACGACTGTGGTTGAAAAGATTAAGCGTTTAATGTCACTTTGAACAAGTGACACAGATCTTATAAAGTGCTTAATGTTACATTGAACGACTGTTTAAGAAACATAAAGCGCTTAATGTAACTTTGAAAGAGTGACATACTTCAAATCAGGCGCTTAATGTTACATTGACCGCTTGAACCTTTTCAGATAAGGCGCTTTATGTGAGCTGAGCTTGAAAATTTGAATATTTTCTTGCTGCAACTCCTGATGGGTCACCTTCAACCCATGTTAAGTAACCCTAACCTACTTTTTATTGATGCAAATACATCACTAGGCAAGGGTTTTGTAAAGATATCTGCTAATTAGCCATGTGTTGGAACAAATTCCACACTGACCAACTCTTTTTGTACACAATCATAGGTGAAATGATATCTCGCTTGAATGTGCTTAGTCCGACTGTGGTGAACCAGATTTTGTGCAATATTGATAGCAGAAGTGTTATCACACAAAATAGGCACTTTAGATTAGTGAATGTTATAATCATTTAATATGTTAGTCATCCATAGCAATTGTGCACAACATGAGGTGGCCGACACATATTCGAATTCCACCATAGAAAGAGCTACACTATTTTGTTTCTTCGAAAACCAAGATACAAGATAATCCCCGAGAAATTGACAAGTCCAGGATGTGCTCTTCCTATCAACAAGACTCTCCGTATATCGGAGTCACAATATCCTCTTAAATAAAAAGATGCATTCTTAGGATAAAATAATCCAAATTTCAAGGTACACCTAAGGTATCTAAGAATACATTTTACCGCTACTAGATGCATTTTCCTAGGATCACTTTGAAATCTAGCACATAAGCACACTATATGCAATATATTAGGTCTACTTGTAGTCAAGTAAAGTAGACTTCCTATAATGCCACGATACAATGTTACCTCGATATGCTTTCCTTTCTCATCTTTGTCAAGCTTCACACTTGTGCTTATTGAAGTGTTTACTTGTCTTCCTTCACCAAAATTGTACCTTTTGAGCAAATCCTTTGTGTATTTGGTTTGAGAAATATACACACCTTCTTGAGTTTGCTTGATTTGAAGTCCAAGAAAGTAAGTAAGCTTGCCCATCATGTTCATTTCGGATTCACCTTGCATCAAGCTAGCAAATTGCTCACAAAGATAATTGTTAGTAGCACCAAAAATAATATTATCCACATATACTTGTACAATCAATTGATTTTTGCTTCGTTCTTTAATAAACAAAGTGGTGTCAACTTTACCCCTTGAAAATCTATTATTTAGAAGAAAAGTACTTAACATCCCATACCAAGCTCTTGGAGCTTGTTTAAGACCATAAAGAGCCTTTTTGAGTTTGAATACATGATGTGGTAAGTCAAGACATTCAAATCCGACAGGTTATGCAATGTACACATCTTCTTGGATAACACCATTGAAAAAGAAGATTTAACATCCATTTGGTAAAGTTTAAAATCTTTATAACAAGCATATGCCAATAACATTCTAATGGCTTCAAGCCATGCTACGGGTGCAAATGTCTCATCAAAATCAATACCTTCTTCTTGATAGTATCCTTGAGCAACTAGTCTAGCTTTATTTCTAGTGACATTTCCTTGATCATTCAATTTGTTACAGAATACCTATTTAGTACCTATAATGGGATGATCAAAGGGTTTGGGAACTAATTCCCAAACATTACTTCTTTCAAATTGGTTTAATTCTTCTTGCATTGAAAAGATCCAATTTTCATCAAGAAGTGCATCTTTAATATTTTTAGGATCTATAAGAGAAACAAACGTGTTATCTTGATATTGCCTTCGTGTAGTGATACCTTTATTTAAGTCACCTATGACCAACTCGTGTGGGTGAGAGCTTTTATGCTTAAATGATCTAGGAAGGTTGGAGACATCTCCTCCTACTTCTTCATGATCACTTTCCGGAAGAGACAAATCATCACGATTTAAATGATCATCATTTTCCGAAATATGAGATGCATCTTCAACATTTTGTGTATCAATAAGATGAGTGTGAGAAGTATTTCTATTTGACTTGCTAAGTTCATGAACATTTAGTAGAGGAATGGCTTCAATAGGCTCTACTCAAAATCAATGAAGATATTTCCATTAGAAGACTTATCAGCAATTTCTTGTTGATGAACAACCATTGGATGTCATCAAGAATTTCTTCTTGAGAAGCATCAACTTCATTTTCTTCATATTCCTCATTAAGTTTAGGTTCGTCATTTAGTGACTCATTAAACTTAACATGAAATGCTTTACTATTTGAGGCATAACCTAAAAAGATACCTTCATCAGCTTTGAGGTCAAGTTTATCCAAAGTGTCCTTAGTGTTAAGTATGAAACACTTACACCCAAACACTTTGAAATACCCAATATTAGGAACTTTACCATTCCAAAGCTCATAAGGTGTCATATTTAGGTAAGGTCTCAAATACACGCGATTGTTCACATCACAAGTGGCATTTACCACTTCGGCCAAAAAAATACTTGGGCAAGCCGAACTCATTTAACATTGCCCTACACATTTCTTGTAGGTTTCTATTCTTTCGTTCGGCTACACCATTTTGTTGTGGAGTTCTAGGAGCCGAAAGGTTATGAGTCTTTGGATTCACAAAACCTTTCAAAATCTCCATCAAACTCACCACCACGATCACTTTGTATGGTTTTAATGATGTCACTAATGTGATTTTCCAATCGTCTACTCAAATTAATGAATTCACTACATGCATCATTTTTCTTTGCAAGAAACATCACCTATGTATAACGAGTATAGTCATCTACTACCACCAAGGTATAATATTTACCACCCAAACTTTTAGTCCCAACATCCCCATACAAATCCATATGTAATAATTGTAAGGGTTTGGAGGCGGAAATATTTGTTTTTAGTTTAAAGCTTGTTTTCACAAGCTTTGCCTTTTGACAAGTGTCACATAAATCTTGGTTTTCGAAACTCATTTTTGGAAGGCCTTGTACCTTTTTGTTTTCACAAATATATTTAAAGATTTTGAAACATACGTGTTCGAGACGTCTATGCCATGTTGTGTCAAGTCATTCTTGGCAACTAGGCAAGATACATTTTGTGAAACCAAGTCATTGATACTAAGTTTGTAAATTTTTTTGAATCTCAAAGCTTCAAATAAAATAACTTTGTCCTTTTTCACAGTGCACTTTGTTTTCAAAAACATAACCTCATAATTTGCATTACATAATTGATTGACACTTATCAAGTTAAATTTTGGTCCACTAACATATAAAACATCACTAAGAGAGAAGGAATCGTTATTCACAATACCATGTCTTTGGCCTTTGCTGCCTCCGAAGTGGGCAACTCCTCCGTCTTGCATAGTGAGTCTATGAAACAATCTTGTTTCTCCCGTCAGATGGTTGGAACACTCATTGTCCACTACCCATTGGACCTTCTTGTCTTTGCTTTCTCCATTTAACGCTAGGGCCTACAAAAGAACCATATGATATTGGTACCCTTTTTATTTTGGGTTCTTGAGGGTTAGTTACCTTTACTACATCCTTTGGTAACCACACAAGATTTTTATTATTCTTAGCCCTACACACTCTTTCTACATGTCCTTTCTTATTACAATAAAAGCATTTAGGGATGTGTTTGTGCGGATAAGAATATTTATCATGCTTGTGCAAAGACACTTTCCGTGAGTCCCGTTTGGGAATGACATTCTTTGAAATATAAGAAGAAACATTTTTCACGGATTCAACAAAAGGTTTTGACACCTTTGTTGAGTTTCCCTTACCCTTGGGCATGTACCTTTGCTTCTTCAAGGAGTTTTTGACTCCTTAATGAATGATGCCTTTTCATTTGATTTGCTCTTCTTAAACGCATACATGACACTAGGTTTAATTTTGGATTTTATGCTAGATGCGTCTTTCACTAATTCAATTTTATTTGCACTCTCCTTTTGAGAATTTTTCTTTTTCCAAAGGGTTTGATGACGAGTACTTGATTTCACCAAATCATGCTTCTCCTCTAGTGCTATCACATGCATGGTTAATAGAATGTTATACTCTAATTGCAATGTAATGTGACTCTGAAGCTTGTCATTATATTCATTTATGCATTCTTTAAAGTCCTTTTTGACACGTTTATATTTCATCTATAATAAATCATTTTCTTGCACTAAATCATTCATTTCATCTTGCAATCTATAGTGTGAGGATTCAGTGCATACCTCCATATCGTCTTCAATGGCCATGAGAGAATAGAACCCCTTGTCGAGATCATCGTTGATGACTCCCGTGAGAGCTAGATTCTCATTGTCGTCATTGTCGCTCTCGGACCCGGATAAGAGACTCTCTCAATGGGCTACTTCTGCTTGTAAAGCCTTCTTCTTTTGATAGATAGCTTTCTTGTGTTTTGGATGCGGATACTTCACCCGGCAACCCTTCATGAAGTGATCAAATTTTTCACACTTATAGCATTTATTTTCTTGGTCCTTCACTTTCTCTTTATCCTTGGAGAATTTTTCCTTGATGAACCTCTTGGCTTCATCTTCATTTCTCCTTGCAAATCTTCTAAACCTTCGAACTATAAGTCCAACTTCATTGTCCGACTCCTTCGACTCGCATGCTAGGGCCTTCGACAAACTTCTAATCAGATCATTCTTTTCTTGAGCTTCAAGATGAATCGGTAAGATTACCATAAAGCTCATCTAGTGTTATTGTCTCAAGATCCTTCGACTCCTAAATGACCATCACCTTTGCATTTCATTCTCTTCCTAAACTATTTAGGAAGCAATGGTTGAGATCCTCTTGCTCTATTTTCTTTCCAACCGCTGTGAGTAGGTTGACAGTTTTGGTGAACCGTTAAATAGACCCTTCGACCTTTTCACCTTTAGGGACATTGAAGTTGTAAAATTGTTTGATCAATTGTCTCCTCTTTGCCTTCCTTACTTGAGATGTTCCCTCATGAATCATCTCCAATTTTGTCCATGCTTCATTACCGGATTGAACACCTTGTATTTGAGCTCTCTCATTTGGCGATAGAGAGCTATTCAAAATAGCAAGAGCTTTGCTATTTATGGCGAATTGTAGTTCTTCCTCCAGGATAGGATCATCAACATCAAAAGGGATAGCGGAACCTTTTGACACCTTTCGCCAAATACGGTATCCACATGAACGAAGATAGGTTTTCATATTAGATTTCCATAGTGGATAATTTAGAGGGTCAAATATAGGCACTTTAACATGTACACTTGAGATAGAAGGGAGTAGTGACTCTTGTTTTCTTCTTCTAGAAGAATCATCACTAGGAGAACCGGCATCTTCAAAACTAAAGGGATCCATACTTCAAAAAGATCAAATATTGCTATTTGAACTCAATCACTCAAGATTTAGCTTTGATACCAAATGTTAGGTCCCTTAGAACACACTAGAAGGGGGTTGAATAGTGTGTTCATCATGTATAGATATTTTTTGGATATTTTTCGATGGTGAGAACAATTCAATACTTGAGTGTGTTATTTAAAAGAATAAACTTGTGGAAGCGTAAAGAACACGAGATATATAGAGGTTCAAGTCAAAGACTCTACTCCTCTATCTTCTTGGTTTTTCACAAGAAGGATTTTTGAACAGGGGATTGTTATTTCTTTTGGGAGAAACAACAATCAAAAATAAACATACACGAAGTGTACACTAGGCCACATGCCTAGAAAAGATCAAGAAATATCAACCCCTTAAAGTCTAGCCTCCAAAGAAGTTCTTTGCTCCTCAAAGAATTCTTGTTGGGAGTATGATGCACCACTACACCATCAACTAACCCTCCAAGGCTTGAATTTCTTCAAACAAGAAGCACCCATGCTTCTTGACTAACAATCTACACTTTGCTCCTCACAATCTTTGCTCAAGAAGAAAACTCTTCTTCTTTACAAATCACACTCTCACAAATAAAGTAAAATACACAATATTACAAGTATTTTGAGAGCAAAAGTTTGAGAGAAGCTTGAGACCTCGTAGGTAGAAAGTTGAAGTTGAAAAGTGATGAAAACCCTTGTTTTATCACTTCCTAGCCGTTGACATGCTGCAAGAGAGAAGGAGTAGTTTTTATCTATTGTGATGACAAGTCCTCTTCCATGGAGATCTTCTTCTTAAATGAAGACAAGATTCTTGGAGAAGCTTCTTCTTGAAAGCTCAAAAAGAGGAAAGAGAGCATTTTCAACAGTGAGAATGTAACATGTGATGTTTTACTAAGAGGAAAGGTACAAATGTCAAGTAATCCTAAGAAAGTGCAGCATAAAACATTTGTAACGTTAAGTCACATGAAGCGCCTGATGTGATTCCTGAACTGGCGTTCAATGTGACATGGAGAGCCTAATGTGTGTTAGAACTTGCGTACATTGTTAAATTGTACACATGCAGTAAACACCACTACAGGAGAGGTGAATAGTGGTTAGCGAAAATTACACTACTACCTTTGAATAAAATCTCCTCTGAAAACAGAATCTGAGACCTCCTCAGATTCAGTACCATTTTTAGAAAAATTCAAAACTCAGTGTACACAATTCCAAAAATTATGAAACTTTTCAGAAATTAACTTCAATGTCTTGACTAGACTCTGTCCAAAAATGAGACAAAAATAAGATCGTTCGGCACTTCAAACAAATAAAAAAAGAATTGTTAGGATGTCTAGTTTATGTTTCTAAAAGGCCCTGACCTTACACTATCCTTGATGAAAGCAGAATTCAAGTTTTCTTAAAACTGGTCAGATTGCAGTCATAATGGAGCAGTTATCTTGTAACGACTCAAAGACTAACTTTCTTTTGCTCAAATCAAGTGATTCTTGTTGGAAATGAAAGTTAACAGTTTGAAGTATAACTCCACCAAAAATCACGAATTTTGAAAGTGTTTTGATAGTTTTTCAAGATGGGTGAATTTGGGTGAAAAATGCAGTAAACGGGCAGAAAACAGAAAAGTAGAAAGAAGACAAGAACACCAAAGATTTATCATGGTTCGGTCAATGTGACATACTCCATTCCCAAAGAACACCTTTTCTTGGATTTCACTATGGTATGAACACAAATACAACAAGATCCAAGCATGATCCTTGGGTTAAATACCAACCCTATTCAAGACTTGGATGAATACCTCTATGCAACTCTTAGTTGCAACACCTCTATCACATATTGGTGTGACCATATAAACTTGGCTAACCAATCTTACAAAGGCACCTAGAGAGGCTTGTAGCTCTACAACAAATATCACAAGAACACGTTGGCTACACAAAGAATGAAACAAGAATGAAGAAGAAGATAGCAAGACAATGAGCTTCAACTTTTTGCTTTCAAGTATGCGTTCTTCTTCTTCACCTTTGCCTCCTATTTATAGTGTGATATAGGCCTTGAAGATAAGAACTCCAATTTGTCAACATCTTCATCATCAAGTCCTAGTTATGTTCACATCATTGGTTGGCCACATAATCACCTTGTACACTTGGCAATATCAAACAACATAATTGGGTTACCTAGAATTTTTAGCTTGGCCGATTTTTCCACTATGCAAATGTCTTGATTTATCCTTTGCAAAATGAAGATAATAAGAAAGAATATGCTACAAGAATCCCTCAAATCCTTGCCATGAGAATAGGTCAAGAAAAGGCTGCTCATTTTGGATAAAAACAGCCCCATGTTTCAGCCTTGTAGCCGTTGGCTACATTTCAAATATTTCCAAGTTGGCAATTTCGCCAAGCTTGTATTTGGTTGGTCCACTTGTCACCAAGTCATAAAATGAATACACCATCTTTTCCACCTTTTTACGGATGTTTTTGAGGCTGTATATATGTATACCAACTCAGATGTGTGGAAGAAAAATCAACAAATAATAGTTGACAAGATTATGTCAACATATAATATCAAAATTCCCACAATTTATCCTTGTATGTTGTGATAAATTTCACACCATTAACACCTTTAAAATCTCTTCAAGATGATGAATAAGACTCTCCAACATATATAAGAAGGTCTTCAAGAAAAAATAGAATGTGACATCGAATACCGTCACATATCCCGCTACCGTCGATAAAATGATCAAATGAGAGAATATAATAGAAAACCACCAAATAATCTTCAATAATATAATAAATGAACTCCAGAATGAAGATAATCAAATAATCAAGATATTCCTTGAGTAAAAATACTGAAACTGCCCTCGGGGATAAAATGACCAAAGTACCCCTGGTGAGAGAAAACTCCAAAAATGACCCTGATGGTTAGAAGTAGATATAATAACACAATTGTAATGATAAATAAGATATGAATGTGTCCTTGAAACATTTTCATCATGTCAAGTACCTACACAAACTCAAAATACCAATTTTGCCCTTTTTGGTAAGTTGTAGTAACTTTCAAGGCACATTAGTCACAAGACATTTATAATCATCAAAAACACATGATACTAACATGATAAACATATATAAATCATGTAAAAATAAAAACAACCATTTTATCACATTTTAGAAAAATATTTTTTAAAACCCTAGACATCGATCGATCGAAGTGCCTCTGCTTCAGAGATCGATGTCTCACAGTGAGTTTCAGAGTTTGTCTTTCACGTACATCGATCGATTGAAGTGAGGATTCGATGTATACATCGATCGATCGATGTGTCTCAGGTTTAGGGATCGATGTCTCACAGTAAGGTCTTTGTTTTTCTCTGCCTTACATGGATTGATTGATGTGAGGGATCGATGTACATCGATCGATCGAAGTGCAATAACCTGAGAGATCGATGTTATTTTTCTTCATTTAATTGATATATTTCAACTCTTAATCATTTGTAACATCATGTGTGACATTTTTATGACATGTAACACTTAAAATCATGACTTTGAAAATTATCCAAACATATTTCTAAACAAATGAGACATGAAGCGCCTTAAGTAACTAAAAAACACTTGTTCAATGTCACATGAAGCATCTATTGTGGGCAACAAAACCCGTTCGAAGTCACATGAAGCGCTTGATCTCAGCCTTCATACTTGTTTGAAGTAATTTTGAGTTTTGTCAAAAATAGTTTGATATTCGTGCCCATTTTGGGGAGGAGGGAGAACAGCCACATTTGACTTTGACAATTACATGAAGCGCCTGTTAAGACGTTCAAAGTGTGCTTCTTCACACTTTGACACATGAGACACCTTATCTAGGCGTTCGAAGTATTCTGGTTTTCAAACACTTCACATGAAGCGGCTTATCTAGGCGTTTGAAGTGTTCTGTTTTCCAGACACTTCACATGAAGCACCTTATGCAGGCGTTCGAAGTGTAGTGGTCTCCAAACACTTCACCTGAGGCGCCTTATCTAGGCGTTCTAAGTGTCAATTGTGCAAATCATCAAAACCTATCATATTCTAACAGGTTTCATGTTCTTTACTTTAATTGCGTCCTATCAAATTCGTGATTCACACGAATCATCAATCTATTACATATGTTAAGCATTAAGCCAAGCTGGTAAAAGACAGTTTAGGTGGGTAAACTTATATGGTAAGTTATATGTATTGCATATAATTGAGCTAAAGACCCTATAGTCAAAGGATTCGGCCACTTTTTGATCGAGAACATTATTCTAAAATCAGTCTAAGTTGTCAAAACCCATGATTAAATCATAACTTAATCTTTTGTCATGATTAGATCATATCTTATTGTTGTCTACTCATGACAATAAAGCCTGTAAATTTTCCTAATTAGGACTTAATATATGAAATTTTACTCACAATAAACTTTGCAGGAATCAAAAGAATTAGAAAAATTATAGGCTTGCTAAGGAAGAAGCCAAACATGCCATAAGTGAAGCCAAATCTAATGCATTTGAAGATTTTTATAAGCATTTAGACATGAAATTAGGTGAAAGATGTGTGTATAAAATTGGTAGAACGAAAAAAGGAGGAAAAGATATTTGACTCTAGTTAAATGCATTAAAGACGAAAACAACAAGATTTAGTAGATGGAAGGGCAATAAAAGGTAGATGGAAAGATAATGTGAGAAACTTTTTAATGAATAAGTGGGAGATGAACTCGCATGTGTAAGTTACTTAACTCTGAAGAGGATAGAAAAGTAACATATGGTAGAAAAATTCGATTAGCAGAGGTATTTGAAAAGGATAGAAAATAGTAAAACGATGGGATCGGATGGTATTCCAATTGAAGTTTGGAAAAGCGTAGGAAAAGAATTTTACTGACAGATCCTTTTTCACAAAATTGTGAAGAACGGAACGATGTCTAACCAGTAGAAGAAATGATGTAAATATAGAAGCTTGGCTATCTGAGATGGTGTAAATGATGTTAGAATGATTCAACAAGCTGACATCGGGGTAGGCATCAGCGGAAGAGAAGGACTGCAGGCAGCCAGGGTAGCTGCTTATGGTATTGGAAGTAGGATATTTGCTGTTTTATGTGTTGAATTTGTATTCTCTAAAAAATGTCTCTTGTCCAATGTATTTGTTTATTTAGTTATTTCTGAGTGGTAGATCTTAGGATTATATACTCAATGGTACTTGGATGGTTGTTTCATTTCATATTCATTGAAAAAGATTAAGTGAATGTTTCTGGATCCGGTTCCTTCCCGTACCCTACGCAAATGAGGAAGCCTACTGTACTAGGAACGCCTTTTTGAATATTGTGGCATATCCTTAGATGTTTTATCTCATTAGTAGGACAGGATCATTTTTTGAGGTACCACCAATTTGAACTTGCAGGAACTTGTTATAGTACATAAGCATGCATATCCTGTAGTCGTAGAATCACGTGTATCATTTCCACCTTCATGTATTATGGTTCTTGATCCTTTCATTTAGCTGCTTTGGTTTGTGTAGTAGCTAGATCTCAGGATCACGGTTTCTTGAAATTCATCTTTTTTTCCATTCATCCTTCTTTCTTTGGTATACTGGTATCTTGTGATCCCAAAAATATTGTCTTGGCTAACTTTTCGGCATAACGTAAAATTATATTATTTTGCAAAGTCAATTAGGACAAAATATGTTCAGGACGGAGGGAGTGTTTCCTTTCGACAATTTTTTTTTGTTAAAATGTTAATTTTAACCGGAGAAATCAAGGCATCAAGGGGATGCGACCCATACAATAGCCCTATTTGCAGACGCACATGCTGACCTACATGTTAACATGTGTAAAAGAGAAACAGTATTTCGGAAATTTTCTGGTATTCCATTCGAGTATATCTTTCTATTACAATGTATCTCTATTTATAGTGCCTATTCTACTGTGTACATGGAAACAAATCAATCAGGATTGATACACAATTATGGTGATTGCTTCATCTACGTTCCTAAGAATCAGGAGAATATTACAGTCATAATTACAAAAAATTAATCAGAATCTTTCCTTTTCTAACACTCCCCCTCAAGTTGAACAGTGGGGTCCATAACGTTCAACTTGCGCAATGCTTCTGAAAAAGACCTCCCATTGATAGCTTTGGTAAGTACATCTGCCAGTTGGTCCTCAGAGCGAACAAACGGTAATGTGATAAGTCCGGTGTCCAGCTTCTCCTTGATAAAATGTCGATCAATCTCCACATGTTTGGTCCGGTCATGCTGCACTGGGTTTTCTGATATACTGATTGACGCCTTGTTGTCACAGAAGAGCGGTGTCGGTTTATTAACTGGTAAGCCCAAGTCCTTAAACAACTTGTGTAACCAAAGGATTTCTGTGATCCCTTTTGCAATTCCCCTAAATTCTACTTCAGCACTCGAGAGAACAACAACCTTCTGCTTTTTACTCCTCCATGTAACCAAATTGCCTCCCACAAGAGTGAAGTATCCAGACGTAGACTTCCTATCTACCAGGTTTCCTGCCCAGTCAGCATCAGTGTAAGCTTGGATATCAAGGTGCCCATTGTCCTGAAACACAATTCCCCTACCAGGGGTATATTTTAAGTATCGTAAAATGCGCATAACAGCATCCATATGATGTTCTTGAGGAGAATGCATAAACTGACTTACCAAACTTACAGCGAAAGCAATGTCAGGACGAGTATGGGACAAATAAATTAACTTACCAACAAGTCGCTGATACTGACCCTTGTCTGCAGGGGGGCACCATCAACTACCTGTAATTTATTATTCAACATCATAGGGGTATCACAGGGTTTACAGTCAAGCATACCTACCTCTGTAAGGAGATCAAGGATGTACTTTCTCTGTGAGATGTAAATGCCAGATTTCGATCTTAGGACTTCTATTCCAAGGAAGTACTTGAGCCCACCAAGGTCCTTCATTTCAAACTTCGTGAATAAGTACTGGCGGAGGCGAGTCATTTCTTCCTTGTCATCCCCAGTGATAATCATGTCATCTACGTATATGATCAGGCAGGTAACTAGCTTCCCTCGCCGCTTTACGAATAAGGTATGGTCTGCATTACTCTGGGTGTAGCCATCTTGTTTCATCACCTCTGTGAATCTTCCAAACCAGGCTCGGGGAGACTGTTTTAACCCGTACAGTGACTTCTTCAGACGGCATACCTCCCCTTTTTCAAACTCTGCCGAGAACCCAGGTGGTGGTTCCATATAGACTTCTTCTTTTAGATCACCATGAAGAAAGGCATTCTTGACGTCAAACTGATGAAGGGGCCAGTGTCGAATAGCAGCTACAGAAAACAAGACTCGGATGGTATCGATTCGGGCTACGGGTGAGAAGGTCTCAGAATAATCGATTCCATAAGTCTGAGTATATCCTTTGGCCACTAGTCTGGCCTTGTGTCTTTCTATGCTTCCATCTGCCTTGTACTTAATGGTGAATACCCATTTACATCCCACCGGGGTCTTTTCAGGAGGTATGACGCACTTTTCCCAGGTATCATTCTTCTGAAGGGCACTCATCTCATTTAGCATGGCGTTCTTCCATTCTTTAACTTGTAGGGCTTCTTTGACATCTTTCGGAATGGTCTCCTTGCATATAGTAGTAAAGAACCCTTGGGCAACCTCACTTACACCTTTTCTGAAGTCATTTAAGGGGTATCGGGATGTCCCTGAGATTTTTTCTGGAGAGTAACGCTCTGGAGGCACTCCACGTTTAGCTCTTGGTGGTAATACCCGTACCTGCTGTTGTTCCTGCAAAATATTAGTGGGTCCCATAGGAGATTTTATAGGATAGTCTGAGTCAAGAGAGGTATTATCTGGAGTAACATTACTATTGTCATCAGGAACCATAAAATTAGATTGATTATTATGGTATTCGTTCTGTACCTGTGACACAATATTCATCTCAGGTTGATCATTAGGTGGTGGTACGGAGTCAGCGAGTGGTACCTCATTGGGAGTAGTAGCACAGTCGGCGCCATCTGCTTGCCGTGTTGGAACTATCGCTGAACAATCATAGTTTGACAGCCAATCTAGGGTTCCATCATTCACATAGGGCTCCCCCTGAACCCGAGATTGGGTGAGGTAGTAAAATTCAGTTTCGACAAAGACACAATTTAGGGTAATATGGATGCGGTGGGTTTTCGGGTTATAGCAGCGGTAACCCTTTTGGGTAGTAGCATAGCCAACAAAAATGCATTTGTCGGCACATGGATCAAGTTTTGTTCTTTCAGTTTTGGGGTTGTGAACGAAGACAGTGCATCCAAAAACTTTCGGGGGAAGGGTGCATATCGAGGGTATGGCATGGTGAGTGGAGAGTGTATTTATAGGGGTTTGGTGATTAAGTATTTTCGTGGGAAGGCGATTGGTGAGGTAAGCAGCAGTGGATACAGCCTCCGACCAGAAACTCATCGGGATATGAGATTCAAACATCATGGCACGTGCCATTTCTAAAAGAACTCGGTTTTTTCGTTCTGCCACACCGTTTTGCTCAGGGGTGTGTGGACATGTGGTTTGATGGATAATTCCGTTTTTGTTTAGAAACTGCCCCAAATCCCCATCACTGTATTCTCCCCCATTATCAGACCGTAGTATTTGTATGGAGGTATGAAACTGATTTTTGATCATATTGTAAAACAGACAGAATTTATTGGCTACTTCAGATTTATTTTTCATAATGTAGAGCCAAGTCATTCGAGAGAAGTCATCCACAAAAATAACAAAATATCGAAATCCCAAAGGTGTATTATATGGGGAAGGTCCCCATACATCTGAGTGTACTATAGAAAAAGGACGATTGACACGAGTATTATTCAAAGGATAAGTTGCCCGAGTTTGTTTAGCCCGGAGACAAGTATCACACTGCAAGGGTTCAAGTTTTGACGTAAATAAGGACGGAAATAAGTGCTTTAAATATGTAAATGATGGATGCCCTAACCGACGATGCCATAACCATAATTGCCGAGCGACTGTCCCGGTGGCAAGATTAGACTGTCCCTGTTGCGCCACCACATCAACAAGGTACAACCCGTGGCGTTCAGTACCACGCCCAATGATCTCCCTGGTATGAATGTCCTGCACAATACAGAAAGACGGATACATCATAACAATGCAATCTAATTCTTTGGTAAGTTGACTGACAGATAGTAATTTTGTGGAAAGAGCAGGCACGTACAAGCAATTTTTAAGGGTTATTTTTGGGGTGAGTGTAATTGTGCCTCCTCCATGGACAGGGACTACGGATCCGTTTGCGGTTTCAACGCGGGTTTTAATGGGTGGTGTATGGGTCAAGAAGTCTTGCGGGTCGTAAGTCATTGTATCGGTAGCTCCACAGTCGAAAATCCAGGGTGATGTGCTTTTGGTATGACAATTTTTTGAGGTAGGGGTTATTTTATTATTTAGGATGGTGTGAGGGACTGGTGAGGCAATTTTTGGGTCTTCAGGGGTAGATTTGAGGTTTACTAGACATATAGGGACTTCGGTGGGGGTTGCTGGAAATATAGGGGCTGCGGTGGTATTTCTTAGAACTAAAGGGCCCTGTCTGGAATTTGCGGTTTGTGTAGGGACGTCAATAATATTTTGAGCAACAGCAGGGGTACAAACATTAAATACTGCAGAAAAGGAGCTATAAAAGGCAGGGTTAGGGTTTTGAACCCTAACCCTATTACCTTCAGCCGCTGCTCTTGCGGCTGCCTCTCCATCGCTGGCCCGTCTTCCTCCTTGGTTCATCTGGGGTTGAAGGTCCTGTTCTGGGCCTCCTCCGATGTTTTCTCCTCTCTGCCTACTGCTGTCTCCGTCTCCGGTGGCACGAGTGGCAGTGGCTTGAGTTTTTTTCTTAAATTCATCCCACCACTCCGAGTAACCGTGGAGTTTAAAACAGTTTTCCTTCAGGTGTCCCCTTTTTCGGCAATGTGTGCATTCTAGTGAGCTCTTGTCTTCTCCCCGCAGTGATGGCTGGCCTGAGCGGGGAGCTCTGCTGCCTCCTCTATGCTGTCCGTTTGGCCCTTTGGCTGTGAGTCCGTGTCCCACTTCAACCCCCAATGATGGTAACTGTGCTGAGGGGGTTAGTTTTAACAGAGCATTCTCTGTTTCTGACCTGCGCAATTCGCCGTATGCAGCCTCTGCTGTGGGTCTTGGGTCCCTTTTTAGTATTTCCTTCTTGGTGGTGGCAAACCTATCATCCACCGCCATTAAGAGCTGGTATAACCTCTGTTCCTGTATATATTCATTGAATTTTTTGATGTCTCTAGGACAATCCATCGGATTAGGGCTTCTGTGGTCTATGGTTCGCCAGATGTTCTGTAATTTGTTCCAGCATGTGTCCAATGAGTCAGATCCTTGTCTCATTGTATACGCCTGTTTTTGGAGATCGAAAATTTGTAACGGATCTGCCCCAGATCCGTAAGTTACTGCTAAACCGTCCCAAAGGGCTTTAGCAGTGGGGTAGCTGGAAGCGCTGTGTACAAGATTCTCTTCCATATTGTCAATGAGCCACGTAAACACCAATTGGTCATCCTGTTCCCACTTGGTGTAGTTTGCATCGGTTGGCGGGGGGTGGAGGGACCCCCGTGATGTGGGTGCTCCTCCCCCTGCCCATGAGAGCCCTTCTCATCAAATTGCACCATAATGGATAGTTGTTTGAGTTCAACTTTATTTTGATTGTTAAATTTTCTGATGTGGCTGAAGGGTTGGATGTTTGTGGAACTGGATTTATTTGGCTCTGCAAGAACTTGGCAAATTCTGCAGATAAGTCGAAATTCTCTGGTAGTTTTGGTATTTTCTCAGAAGATTCTGGGATTGATGGCAAGCTTTCTGGTAAATTTGACATTGTGTATGTTATGGTTTGGATCTGCAGGTATAAACTCGATAAGGATGGATCTACTGCACACGAGTTGCAGTCAAAGGTTCAAGGGTAAGGTATTTAGGCAATGAGGAGAATCAAATCTGAGCCTTTCTGGTAAGGTGGTACGATACTTGATCACGGGATAGGATAATGGCAGTGATGAACTTGTTTCTGAGCCAACACTGCTGAATTCAACAGAGCAACTCCTGCTCTGATACCATGTTAACATGTGTAAAAGAGAAACAGTATTTCGGAAATTTTCTGGTATTCCATTCGAGTATATCTTTCTATTACAATGTATCTCTATTTATAGTGCCTATTCTACTGTGTACATGGAAACAAATCAATCAGGATTGATACACAATTATGGTGATTGCTTCATCTACGTTCCTAAGAATCAGGAGAATATTACAGTCATAATTACAAAAAATTAATCAGAATCTTTCCTTTTCTAACACTACATGTTGTCTAGTAATGTATAGCAATCTTAAAACATGTGAGCAGCGTCTATGTATAAGATATGTAGGTAGAGCTTATACATTACTCTGTATACATAAGTGCATATTCTATGTGTAACATCTCTAGATACAAATGCTTCTCCTTCAAAAATGTATATGTTGCGTCTTTGCCAGATAAACTATACTGTCGCAGCCAAGACAATTTTCGCTGCGTTGGCTTTCAGTGCTTTTCCTTTTGACAACTTAATATACCTTAATATGGCTAAACGAGGTTTGGTGTACCCATGTATGATAATTTTACATATTTCTTACATGCTCCATGTGGGAAGTTCATGTTTGATTAGCATGACCTTTGATGTGTGTTGCTTATGTTTCATTCAGATGCTGGAACATATAATTCAATCATTCTACCATCTTAACATTTACTTGCAACTATGCTTAACTTGCAGAATTTATGTTCCTGAAAAGAGTAACACTTGTTCATGGGCGATATTCCTATAACCGGACCGCATTTCTTTCTCAGTACTCCTTCTGTAAGTCCCTGCTGATCTGTTTCATTCAGATCTTGTAAGTATTATGGCGTGAAATGTGAACCCCTTCAATTTGCTCCTTGCTTTAGTTCGACCGGAGTGCTTGATAGCATTTATGTACTAATGTTAGAAAATTTCCAGTTTCTCTCTGATTTCAGGTGTCTCAGGAACCAGTCTTTTCAATTCTGTTAGTTTGATGGCCTACAATGTGTTCTACACTAGTTTGCCCTTCTTAGTTAGTGTTCTTGACAAAGATCTTAGTGAGGGAACTGTGATGAAGCATCCGAAGATCACGAAATTTTGGTGATCTTACTAATGAATGGGCAGTCTACTTTCAAATCATCCGCCCTACACACACCCCCGCTTCTATATCTTTTTGAATTACCCGAGTTGAGCCAAATATTGTTATACTCCAAGCGGGAAGGTCTGGGTTTCACTTTGTTGGCCTTTTTTGATTTTTTTTATGCATTTTCAGATCCAACTTTTTCATCCCTTGAAACCTTGAGATTTTGTTTTGATCTTTTGGTTTTTTGTTTTTTTGATAAAAATATAAGATGCTTCCGTTTGTTTGTTAGCTGCAGTTTTGCATCTCCCTGTGAAATAGGCTTCTTAATCCTAGCACTTTTGCCGGATGGTTTGGACCGTCTCTCTTTCATGTGAGTGTAAGTGGTCTTTTTGGAATTGTTTTTTCCCTTATTGATATGCTCAATTTTTTCATTTTAGACATGATCAACTGATTATTTCTTTTAGGCAACTGTCGTGTTATATAGGGGCTTATACACTTTCAACGTTAAATTGACTTTGCACTTTTTGTTTGTCTTTGTCTTTCATTATGTGTTTATGCAGGTACATATAGAGTCGGGGGGTCTCGCTGGAAGAAAACTCTCTATCTTTTGGGATAGAGGTATTGTCTGTCTGCCTCTCACCCTCTCCAGACTCTAATAATAGATTTTGCTATTGTTGGAATATGCTGGGTATGTGTTGTTGTGGTAGGCAATCGTCGTGTTTGTCATCAGCATACATTCATACGCTTTTGAGAAGAGTGAGATGGAGGAGATGTCAATGGTTGCCCTGTCTGGATGTATTTGGTTTCAGCTATTTGTCGTTGCTCTTGAGACTAAGTAAGCTGATAGCCTATCTTTACATGTGATCTACCAGGGCAACTGTTCATTCCGCTGGTAACCAAAGACTACTAGTTTCATCCGTAGGTTTTTATGTTCAAAAAATGATGCACCAAAAGAAAAATATATGTATACATATATAACAATAAAACGATATAAAACATGGTTCAAATCGGGTTTTATCTTTAGTTGCATGGCTGTTTCTGGTATAGTCATGTCCCAAATGGTAGGCTAAATTTCTCCAGTCTCCATTCGGTGTTTATGTGGTTTGGTTTTTTTATTTAGAAATAAAATGATAGCATGCTTCATGCAGAAAACTGTAGAGTTTAGGCTTTCATGCTCTTGAGCACATAAGCACAGATTGCTGCTATTTCTAAGTTAGTTCTATTCTTTCTGACAGTCCTCCTGTTTTCAGTTCATTCACAATGTTACAAGATCTTGCCAACTAAATTGGTCGCGATTCTTATATCGTGAAGTAACAGTTATCGATACATCTTGATGCAATTTTCATTATGGGTCATCGGGAAATAACCTATGTGTATTTCTAACACATGGGTATGATTGCGTACATCCGATCCATCGTACCCCGCTTTAGGTGGAAGCTTAAAAAAAAAATGGGGTAAGGTCGTTGTTGTTATGTCATCAACTGGATTGTCAGTGCTTTGACATTATTTGGGATGTATACAACAATGCATAGTCTCTGCAGGCAACCATCTTACTGGATTACGATGTTTGTTAAGTTTTTCTTTCCTCTGCATCTTCTTTTTTTTTTTTAATTTTTATTTGGTGAATCAGGTATATCATTTCATATTTCAATGTAGCAAAACATATGTACAAATAGAGAGAGGAATCACACCAACACCACATTGTTGGTTATCTCCCATTATTATCTCTCTTGTATAATAATGTTCATATGGTAAGAACAATGTAGAAAAATTTTCCAGTCCTGTTCTTTCTGAATTTACAAAAAGTCTATTCTCCATGATCCCTTGAACCTTTGCTCTTACATCCTTACCTTCTTTCAGGTAGAACCTTCTGTTCCTTGGTAAAGCCAACGATCAAAGAAAACAAGAAATTGCAAGGACAACTAACACTGATTTACACAAAGGAATCACAGAAGGTATGTGAGCTGTAGCTGATGTTGGAAAGAAAATCAGAGAGAGATGGCAATAAGAGATTCGGAGGAAAATTAGGGATGTAATCAAATCAAATCAGATTATATTGTACCTTGAAGTTATGATGTTATCATAGAAGTGTAAACTCTAAGATTATAAGTAAGAACTGTTGTAATACGAATTTGATCAATGAAAAAATAAGTTTTCATTCCAAGTTTGTCCCAAATATCCAACATGGTATCAGAACAGGAATTCTGAAATCGTAGACTCATCTGCTCTTCATCACTCCCCAAAAAACCTTTCCCAGCCAACTGACTGTTTTACCTTTTCCGACCAAATTAACCAAATTTTAAAGAAACTCACCTCAAAATCATTGTTTCTGTAAAACTAATCATGACAGAACCTAGACCATCAGAACTCAGAAATGATGAACTGGCTATTCAGCTTGTAAATCTACTCAAAACCAGTCTGGATGTTAATCCACCCGTGACCAGTTCCGAGGATTTGACCATTGGATTCAAGTTCAATGGGTCCAATTACTCTCTGTGGGCAACACTAGTAAAAAAAGGCAGTAGGAGGACGTGGGAAATCGTCACATATCACAGGTATCCCGCCACCACCTGCGGCATATGACACATACTATTCACAGTGTGAACAGTTTGATCAATTGGTATTTACGTGGCTTATTCAGAATATTGAACCAAGCCTGGTACCCAATGTCTCACAGTATCCCACTGCGAAAGCATTATGGGATGGATTGGCAACAACATAAGGCTCTGGAGGTGATACCTTCCAGATATTTGATCTACACCGAAAAGCTAATTCTTGGCTTGCTACCACCATGGGAATAATTACCAAGCTAGTTCCCATTTTAACCCCCACAAACTAAACTCTATTGGTCGATACTGGATTTCTTGGCTTGCTGCCGCCGTGGATTTTTCTTCCCCTTGAGGGTTTTCCCACGTAAAACTCTTGTGTTCTTCGTTTATTGTTTTCTTTGATCGTTGTTCATTACGTTTGTGCGTTCTTGTTAATAATCGTTGTGGTTGTGTAGGGCATGGGCACAACAGAGGGAGGGAGTGATTCCCCCCCCCCCCCCCCCCCTCCTTCATTTTCTCCTGTTGAAGTTAAGCATGGGGCATCGAAGTAATTCTCCTAGCAGACAGGAAAGCATAAACAAAGGAGAGGGAGTATGAAAAGATTTTTTGGGTTTGTTTCCTCTCCTTTAATAGTCTACTTAATTCACCTTCGACTTCAGTCCTTTTTTCCATGTTGAATGTTGAATTGCAGTGCTTTTTTCCTTGTATATTATTTTGAATCCGGGGGAAAGTTTCTTGGCAAGAATTAATCTGAGAGCCAAAGTTTTGATGCAAACTACTTGGTATGAGAGACAAAGTTTTGATGCAAACTACTTGGTATAACCCTTTCATGCATATGTGGACATTATGTACCTTATGGCTTATAATATTATAATAAATTAAGGTCTACTTGTACACATTCATTCTCATACGTTTTTTTTCCCTTATGTTTTTATCACGCTTCAACTAAATGATTTTTTGCACACACACCCCCCCCCCCCCCCCACAATCAAGCACACACCGTCAAGTTTGTCTAGTACTATATGTTTGAACGTGTCGGCAGTAGAAGACCGCGACCGTTTCATTGAATAATCAGAATTTATTTGACGGGTTGCTTGTTTATTGCAAGGAACTTAAAACGTATGGACTTTATTTGCTCCCATCTTTCTTTATTAAACACACGCATGTGTAGAAGCAATGTGGTTCGAACTTTTGTTTTCTCTGAGAAGTGCAATGTAGTTTACAACTATGCTAGTTTAAATGCCCATTTGCTTGCTTTCATTGTTTCAAGTAGGACACTTGTTCTAGTCATCTTTCTTTACATTAGATCGATCGATGTCACATAGATCGATGACTTTGATCGATCGATGTACCCTAAGTACAAACTTGAAATATATTGTCCAACATAGATCGGTCACATGGATCGATCAATGTGACTTCGATCAATACGTAGATCGATCGAAGTAGCTTGGTTGAAAAACTGGAGCTCACTGTGAGACATTGATAAATGACATCGATCGATCACGTCGATCGGTCGATGTGCCCAACAGAAGTGACTTTTCATCTAAAGTTGCAACTTATGCACCAAAGGACATATCCAATCACCATGCGACGGCTAAAAAATCTGACATGATGTTCAAGAGCCTATAAAAAGGCTATTGCAATACATTTCAAGAATCTTAAGCTCAAATTCATTCTAGCATATTGAAGTTCTTCTTTTACACAAACATTCTAAAAATCTGAAAATTCATTTGTTTTCTTTCCTTATTGTTGAGGTTAGAAACTTGTTCGCTGTTGTATCCTACGAGCAAATTTGTCTACAACCCTGCAGCAACTAGTGGGGGCAAATAATCCTTATGGAAAGTGTGTATACACGACTCAAGCCATCAACTAATTACTACTACTCCTTGTTCTCGTATCCATCTCTTAACAATTGTAAGGGATATTTGAAGATGGATTCAAAGTCATTTCTGAATCAGGAGAACATGAAGCTAGACAAGTTTGATGGCATGAATTTCCTACAGTGGAAGGACAAGATGATGTTCTTGCTCACTGCGTTACAGATTGGGTATTGTTTAATCCCCCATGACGACGATGATGAGGCAGTGAAGGCTGCTTGGAGGAAAAGGCAAGAGGACGAAGTTCTGTGTCAGGAACATATCCTCAACAACTTGTCAGATCGTATCCACGATCTGTTCACGGCAACGTCATCACCGAAGGAGATATGGAACACCATGTAGTTCAAATACAATAATGAGAAATAAGATATGGACAAATTCCAGGTGATGAAATATTTTTAATTTTAAGATGATTGAGAATTTTTCAATCATGGACTAAATGCACGAGTTGCAGGTCATTGTTTCCAAGCTCAAGGAGTTGGGTGTGAAAATTTCTGAGGCATTAAGTAGGAGGGATAATGGCTAAGATTCTCCCTAGTTTAAATGACTACAGGAAAAAATTACTGCACTCAACAGAGTCATTTTTCCTTGAGCAACTTCAAAAGCATTTGCGAATTGAAAAAGAGACTAGAAGTCTTGTCAAGAGACATGTTTTTGATGATGCACCTAGAGTGCATTATATCAAATGAAAAACATGGAGTTGGAGTGAAAAAAGTAAGAACTTCGAGTCTTCTGAATGCACAGACAAAGCAGAAAATTCCAAGAAAGGCAAAAGATGTTACAATTGTGGTGAAAAGGGACACCGACTTTTGGTTTCGAAAGAAGCAAAAAAAAGGGCAATAGTTCCCAAAATGTCAACAAGGAAAATATGGTAGACATTGGAACCGATCAATTTGTTGCAATGGTCTCCAATTTGCATGTTGGCATGGTAACGGAACTGCATATGGCGACAAACGAAATCACAAATGACTGCTGGTTCGATTCAGGTGTAACTATACACGTACACAAAAATAGTTCAAGATCTATCAAGTTTTGGACAATAGCCAGCAAGTTTTGATGGAAACCGCAGTGCCACAAAAGTCTTGGCAAAAAGTAGTGTAGAGTTAGGCTTTACTTCTAATAAGAAGTTGTTATTAGTCAATGTTCTATATGTACCCAAGATTTCTAAGAATCTTGTTTCTGCTAATTTAGTTTATAAAAACGGATTCAAGATTGTAATAGAGAGGGACAAAATTATAATGTCCAAGAACGGGGATCTTTGTCGGCAAGGGTTATTCTTGCAAATGGATATTTAAGTTGAGTATAAATAAAAATCCCACTGCTTGTGCTTACTCTGTTGATTCTTCTTTTTTGTTGTGGCATGATAGACTTGCACATGTTAGTTGTGCAACCATTAAATTTATGTCTAAACACGCCTTAATTTCGTGTAAAAATGAAAATGAAAGAACATATGAGATTTGCATACAAGCAAAAATGACAAAGAAACCATTTCCTGAAGTGGAAAGAAAAACTGAACTCTTAGAATTGTTCATTCGGATATTTGTGAATTGAACGGTGTTTTGACCCGAGGTGGAAATCGATATTTCATAACTTTCATTGATGATGCCTCCAGATATACATATGTATATTTGCTAAGGCATAAAGATGAAGCTTTTGGCATGTTCAAATTTTACAAATTGGAAGTTGAAAAATCAATCGGGATTGAAAATAAAAGTTCTAAGAAGTGATTATGGTGGTGAATACTTCCCTCTTGAATTTAATCAATTCTGTGAGGAGAATGGTATCATACATCAGAAAAGCGCACCATATACACCCCAACAAAATGGTTTGGCTGAAAAAAATAATAAAAGTTTAGTTGACATGCAAAATGCAACGTTAATAAATTCTGGCTTGCTAAAGAATTTATGGGGGAAGCCTTATTAGCGACTTGTCACATTTATAACAGAATTCTCTCTAAGAAGTTTAAGGTTTCTCCATATGAAATATGAAAGAAACGAAGACCAAATCTAAGTTATCTTAGAATTTGGGGCTCTCTAGCCTATTATAGAGTTTCGTATCCAAAAAGAACTGAGTTGGGGTCAAGAGCTCTCGAAGGTGTTTTTATTGGATATGCTGAAAACTCCAAAGCATATAGGATTGTAGACACAGAATCCAATGTGGTTATTGAATCTAGGGATGTTGAAATTCTTGAGAATAAAATCTTAAGAACATATTCAAATCAAGATTCAACAAGTGGAAATTTGAATGAACCAATAGTTAGAGATTTCGCTAATGATCCTTCTAGTGTTGATCAAAATCGAAATTCTCCAACTGAGGTTAGGAGAAATCAACGAACTAGAAAGGAAAAATATTTACATCCTGATTTCATTTCTTCACAATCCATTACTTTCTAAGTTAAAAGTAATAGGGCAAAGGTATTTAATCAAATACCATTTATACTAAGTGTAGAAGATGATCCTAAATCCAATAAGGAGGTGATGCAATAAAGAGATGCGTCATTTTGGAAGGAAGCGATTGATGATCAGATGAACTTGTTATTATGAAACAATACGTGGATTCTCACTGATTTGCCTCCGAGTTCCAAAGCAATTGGATGTAAATGGGTATTTAGAAGAAAATACAATACGAATGGTTCAATTCAAACTTTCAAAGCTAGATTAATGGCTAAAGGCTTTAGACAAAGAGAAGGGATAGACTATTTTGATACATATACTCCGGTTGCGAGAATAACATCCATTAAAGTGTTGATAGTATCATCTTCCATAAATAATCTGTTTATTCATCAAATGGATGTTAAGACTGTATTTCTCAATGGTGATTTAGACGAAGAACTCTATATGGAACAACGGGAAGGTTTCGTTCTACCGGGTTATGAGCACAAGTGTGCAAATTGGTAAGGTCATTGTATGGTTTGAAACAAACACTAAAACAATAAAAAAGTTTGACACTACCATTTTAAAGAATGGTTTCAGGCATAATAGTGCAGATAAGTGTCTATATTCCATGTTTACAGACAAATATGGTGTCATTATTTGTTTGTACATGGATGAGATGTTGATTATTAGCACAGATATCGTAGGAGTAAATGAAACTAAGAAGTATTTAATTTCACAATTTCAAATGAAAGATTTGGGTGAGGTAGATACTATCTTAGGAATAAAAGTGTCCAAACATGGTGGAGGTTTTGCTCTTTGTCAATCTCATTATATTGGTAACGTGTTGAATAAGTTCAAACACTTGGAGATCAAAGAAGCAAACACACCATATGATGCCTCTTACGGATTGACTGGACATACCGGTAGAACGGCAGCTCAACTTGAATATGTTAGTGCAATTGGTAGTTTAATGTATGCTACATATTGCACTAGACCAGATATTTCCTTTACGGTGTACAAATTATCAAGGTATACTAGTAATCTTAGTGTCGACCATTGGAAGGCAATCGGACGAGTACTTGGGTAGTTGAAGAGGACTATGAATTACGGATTATATAATAATAATTTTTTCTCTGTGTTGGAAGGTTATACTGATGCTAGTTGGATAACTAGTGTTGGTGATAACAAATTTATTACAGGATGGGTGTTTACATTGGGTGGTGGTGTGGTTTTTTGGGCTTCAAAGAAACAGACATGTATAACACACTCCACCATGGAATCCGAATTCATAGCGTTGGGATCAGCAGGTAAGGAAGTGGAATGGCTGAGAAATTTATTATTAGATATAGAGTTGTGGCCACAACCGATGCCATCCATTTCCTTACACTCTGATAGCCAAGCAATGATGTCTAGAACTTATGCTAAAATCTATAACGGGAAATCTAGACATGTCAGGCTTAAGCATGATTATGTAAGGCAATTAATAACATATGGTGTAATAGTCATTGCATAAGTCAGATCCTGCAATAACCTAGAGGATCCGTTGACAAAGAGTCTTTCAAAAGACTTGGTACAAAGTACATCTTTAGGGATGGGATTGAGATGTATGGTATAAGTTCACTTGTGATGGAAACCCAACCTTTCCTAGCATACCATTAGTCAAAGGATCAGTGGTAATAACAAGTCACAAAGTGAGGGATTAAAGCACTAAGATTGATCTTTAAAGAATCAACCCACATTGTATTGATCTTTAAATAATTGGAATATTACTGTTAAGGAGGGTGAGTGTTAAAACACTTTTAATGAAGGATTAAGTGGAATTATCTTAATCTTCACCTATATAAACATGGGAAGTGGTGTCGTTTCGACAAGCAAAGATCTTGAAATGTTCATGAATACTAGGGAAAGCACAAGGTCATAAAGTGCAGTTTAAAATGAACTTCTGGGGAGAATGTGGTTTCATGTGTATAATATTTCCGGTTCTAGCACATAGAATTCAAGGCTTTTGAGCTATCAAGATTTTGTTAGAACTTTGAAGTATTAGTGGTTCACATTGAAAGATACTTCTTAGATGCACAAAATATCATAAGTTGCTTTAAAAACTAAGTGGAGGATTATTATAATAGTTTATAAATGCAATAAAAAGAAGAATGAAGGTGGATTGGTATTTAAATAAGCAAGAACATCTTGGCACATGACACGGATCGATCCATGTCTTAGTTGGATCGATCCATGTGGCTAGAAAATGAAGCTGAGTATTCTGTTTGACATAGATCGATCACATCGATCGATCGATGTCACATAGATCGATGACTTCGATCGATCGATCTACTTTGAGTGTAAAGTCGATGTACACAATCTGACATAGATCGATCACATAGATCGATCGATGTGGACTTCGACCGATCGAAGTAGCGTGATTCGAAAACTGGAGCACACTGTGAGACATCGATCGATACTTCGATCGATCGATGTGGCTTAGATGAAAAGTTGGAGCTCTCTGTGAGACATCGATCGATGTCAGATCGATCGATCGATGTGCCCAACAGAAATGATTTTTCATCCAAAGTTGCAACTTATGCACGAAGGGACATATCCAATCACCATGCAACGGCTAAAAACGTCTGACATGATGTTCAAGAGCCTATAAAAAGGCTATTGCAATACATTTCAAGACATCTTAAGCTCAAGTTCATTCTAGCATTTTGAAGTTCTTCTTCATACACAAACATTCTAAAAATTTGAAAGTTCATTTGGTTTCTTTCCTTATTGCTGAAGTTAGAAACTTGTTGGATGTTGTATCCTAGGAGAAAATTTGTCTACAACCCTGCAGCAATATTCCTTACGGAAAGTGTGTATACATGACTCAAGTCATCAACTAATTACTACTTCTACTCCTTGTTCTTGTATCCATCTTTTAACATTCAATTCCATTCAGTTTAATGTAAAGGACAAAATGGTGATAGAGGGTGTTCGAGCCATTATGGTTTGCATCCAAAAAAGACGCTAACCATGAGGCTGTCGTGCTTGCTTAATTTTGATTTTTTAAATTTGTATAATGTTAGTTTGTCATCACCAAAAAAAATTAATTCATAAACATATTCAAAGTTACGGATGTTAATATGTTTTCATGGAAAAAATAACAACGGTAACAACAATCATACCCAGTATATCCCAACAACAGCAAACGTTATCGATAGGGTCTGGGAAGAGTAAGAGGCAGGCAAACAATACCTCCATCCAAGGGATAGAGAGTTTGCTTCCAGTGAGACCCCCTGCTCTATATGTACATACATAGATAGTACAATAATAGCAATATCTACGAGTGAATGGATATGCACAAATAGTTGAAAGACAAATACCAAAACAAAAAATCCTCTACGTATGCTCTAAGGTGCCCCTATATCCTGTCTACCCCTCGTTAACATTAATCCTCTGCCTCCATGAACTCCTATCCTGGAACATGTCCTCAGAGCGGTGCAACTCTAGTAATTCATGCCTAATCTGCTCATCTCACTTCAGTTTGGGTCTGCCTTTACTCCTCTTCCCTGGTACAGTGAGGCTTTCAATTGCTCAGACAGACAAAAATGATTGTTCTTTAAAATAGCGAGTTACTTTCTTCCACGAAAAGATAAAAATAAAATAACAACGAGGTACTGAGTTTTTCCATTTGTTTTTTTGACAAAGTAAATATGTATGTATTTTTTATCTATGTATATATTGTGGAAACAAGTCCACCCGAGCTATGTCGAGGTACACCGACCTGATCTATTTAAACGCTGGAAAAATACTGAAGTCAGTCAGCTGAGCTGAACTAAGGCGAAGGACGACAAAAGAGTGCCGAGCTGAACTGAAGAAAAACTAAAGTGAAGGATAGAGGATGACCGTGTTGAACTGAAGAGAAGCACAATGAGCTAAAGAGAAAAAAGCTGAAGTAAAGAAGGTGTTGAGTCGAGGTAGCGTGGTGAAGCACAAAGGCAACAACATTAAGACCGAGCTGCCATACTTAGTAAATATTGTAACATAGAATTCTTAAACTGTACATAAGGTAGAGCAGCGCAGGTAACTAGCCGTTATATTATACAGAAAATACTGTAGATGAATGACAACCACTCTTCAAGTGGTAAAATAAAGCTGTTAGGGGTAGAATTCTTCCTATAAAAGGAAGCAACCTTGTAAATATTAACTTAACTTGAATGAATTCTTGAAATTCTTTCAATCTCGACATGGTATCAGAGCTCATCTGATTCACAATAACTGCATTTCTCTACTCTGATTTCTGCAAATTCACAAAATCCATTCAAAATGACTACACCTTTCAGCCTTGCTGAATATACAGAGTCCACCTCCACTTCTGATCAATCATCAAGAGTGGTACGTCTTCCTCAACTCACTGATGATTCCTCCATTGTCATAACCAGCCATAAACTTAATGGAGATAACTATCTCTCGTGGTCTCGAGGGGTGGAAATGTTCATTACCGGCAAATACAGGGAGGACTACTTATATAGGACAATCCATGTTCCATCTGAATCAGATGCAAACTTCCGACTATGGAAGTATGAAAACATCATGATTATGTCATGGTTGATACATTCTATGCAGCCTGAAATTTCAGATGATTTCATGATGTACAATACTGCAGTAGAGATCTGGGCTACAGTCAAGGAGATGTATTCCAAACAAGACAACTTCTCAGAACTACACAAAATCGAAGCTCATCTTCATGAGCTTAAACAAGGTAACTAGATGTCCACAAATACTATACATTACTGACCAAGGCATGGCAGCATATTGATTCTTTCGAAACACATCAGTGGTCTTGTGCCATGTTAGACTTTACAAAGAGATAATAGAAAGGAAGCGAGTTTTTCGCTTCCTGACTGGACTGAACCCAGAATTCGACGGTGTCTGAAGTCGAATTCTGAGTACCAAACCACTGTCGAACTTGAAGGCTGCCTCCGCAGAAATCAAACACGAAGAAAGCCGAAAAAGGTCATGATGGGAGGATCTTCAACCTTGGAGTCCTCCGCTCTACACACCAAACAACCAGCAGAACCATCCGTGTTAGATGTTAAACAATACTTTACCTCTACTGGAGGTAAAGTATGCAAATACTGCAAGAAAGATGGTCATACTGTAGATGACTGCTGGAAGTTGCAGGCAAAGATGTTCCGAGAAGGAAAACTACCTCTGAAGTCCCTGGAGGCCTTAACCAAGACTACACGCTGTTGGAAAAAGTGTTGCACATCAAGCCAGCAGAACAACTCAACTTGGCTCAACTCGGCAAAATACAACCCATCTCACCTCAGCCCAAGTGGATGACACTGAGGTCCATACAAAGGATCAGATTGCTACTCTGATCAATTTGCTGAGCAGACAGAGTAGCCGAGCTAAACCACACCAAACAACAATGGCAAGCTATGTCCAGCCAAGCTCCAGCTGTTCATGGATCATTGACTCCAGGACAACTGACCACATGACAAACAATGGTAATCTCCTGAACTCATATAATCTGTTTACAATACCAAAAAAGGTAAAAATTACTAATAGAACTTTACTAGAAGTCATAGGTATAGGCTCAGCTGTGATCAAAGATAAAATAATCTTAAAAGAGATACATGTTCCCATCCTATGTTTCAATCTGATGTCAAATTTGCTAGAGTATAGTAATTGCACAGCTTGTTTCTCATCCACAAAATGTTGTTTTCAGGAAAACAAAACGAAGGGGATGATTAGCACCGCTAGGAACATAGCTGGTCTATACTTACTAGAGTTTGACAACAGAGCTCTAATTAGCACAACTGAGCTGCAAAGGGACCATAATAACATGCACCCTAGAACATCTTGTATAGAAGATATTTTTCTTTGGCATAATAGACTGGGTCATCTGATTTTGTGTACCTTAAATGATTAATGCCAGAATTATTTTGCTCAGCTGATCTTACAAACATCACATGTGAAACCTTCAATTAGCTAAACCAATAAAACAAAGTTACCCAGCAAAACTATACAAGTCTTCTGTACCTTTTAACCTAGTTCATTTTGACATCTGGGTCTGCCTAGAATTGCTAATCTCAATGGTGAAAATTTGTTTATAACCTTCGTAGATGATCATACTAGAGTAACTTGGGTCTACTAGTTAAAAACTAAAAGTGAAGTTGGGCAAACTTTTATGACATACTATGCACTTGTTAAAAACTAGTTCGGCTGCACCATTAAAACGCTAAGAACAGATAATTGGTTAGAATACTTAGATAGTGCAATTCAAAACTTTATGATAGAAAATGGTATTCATCAACAAACTTCATATACTTATACCCCTCAGCAAAATGGTGTAGTTGAAAGGACAAATCGAAATATCCTTGAAGTCACCCGAGCTGTAGCGCCCCGCTCCTGAGCCCTAGCATCGAGAACAGTGCACCCGCCGTAGCCTACTACGAGGACTACAAAGCATCGTTCAAACTTCTCTACACGTCAGAACTGACGTGGAAATTTTTCGCGGAAACGATAATTAAAAAAATAATGTCTTGATTAATTAAATCCATCGGAATAAAATCAACTACAAGGGTTGACGAAACCCGCTAGTCAAGTATGAAATACTAAAATCAAATAATAAACCTAGGTGGAGGTCTATCTGACTATCCCAAGAACAAGCTCTCGGTCAACAATATCCCTTCTCGAGCCCAGCTCACTCTTCCCAGCTCGCATAATCTGTCCCATCCTCGATAAATATATATATATATATATATATATATATATATACATATATATATATATATACTCATAATCCTGCTCACCTGTGGAGGGGTGGTGGGGGGTGAGTGATAGGAGTCACTCGTAGGTTACCTGTCTCTCTCCAAAAGGGACTGTCACATACTGAGTCGGGTAAACAATTAAGCACGTAAAGCAGGTAGCAGATAAATAAAGCAATAAAACATACACATATAAATAATAAAGCAAATAAAGCATAAATAAAGAAATAACACATACTCGACCCGATCCGTATCCCAAAATGTAGCACTGAAACAACTTAAGAACAAGGTCATCGATAATCACAACAATAACAAATGCAATGTGCAACTTCATGATGCATGCTCTTCTATCTCCGTGTCACACGCAGTCATTTAATATCACACGCAGTCATTTAATATCACACGCTATGCTTTTTCTTTTCCATGTTATGTTATGTAAGTCCCAGGTCCTATTAGGTGAAGGTAACCATTATTACCAACACCCATCACACGCCTCGTTAGGCCACACATCCCGCAGGACTACACGGCTCATAGGCCAAATGCAACGCTCGTGCCATGAATGCGTCACACTTTCACACTTCTGTTTGTCTTATGTTGCATGCTCCGTTCTTGTTGCGTATTACCTATATTGCGTAGTTACCCTATGTTGCGTGGGGTTCATTGCTGTATTTTATCTTCTACCGTTATTTTATCTTTCTAGACTTTATTTTAGGTTTCTACACTTTATTTTATTCTTCCTAGGCTTTCAAACACTTAAATCTTTTATTTAAATATTTTTATCTTCCCCTACTAATTTTTATATCTTTTATCTAAATTTATTTAATGGTTTTCGATTTTTTTTACTTTTAAAACATTATTAGCTTAATTCAATTAATCAATTATATACATATATATCCTTATATTTAATTCATTTACCCTCGGCGCCCAGATTTTCTCTCTTTTTTTAATTTCTTAATTATTATTATTATTATTTTATTACTGTTTTACAATTTATATTTATTAAATAATAATTAATTTTTTGGTCTACAGGACAATCTCAAACCAGGCCTTTTCTTTGTTTTATTTCTGGCCCTTTCCTTCTATCTTCTGCAGCCCGGCCCGCCAGAACAGTAGGCCCTCTGGCAGCCATCTTCTTTTTTTTTATGCATCTCGATTTTGGGCCTGTCCATTTCCAGAAGCTCGGTCCGCCAGGGGCAGCTGGCCCGTCCGCTGGCCTCAGGCCTGCTCCTTTTCTTTTTTTAATAAGCTGTGGGCCGATATTTTTGGCCTGCTAGCATCGTCACCGAAGGCTGGCCTGCTGAGGCAGCGGCCGTCAGGCCTTATTTTTTTTAATTTTCTTTGTTTAAATTTCAATTTTCTTCAAAAATCCATATCTTTTTCGTTTTAACTCTGATTTACCCCAAACCAGTTCCATTGGACTCCGTTTAACATCACGAACCTACTGATGCTGAACACTTCAGCGCGTGACTGGCATGCGCCGCTCAGGGGCGCGCGTGGGCCACACGCGCCACCCTCTGCAGCTGTGTGTGTGCTACACGCGCCGCCTCTGGGTGCGTTGTTCGATGCTCTAAACCCATTTCAACCTATTTCCGTGCTATGTGATCTATATCGAAGGTCAAACACGAAATTTTCATACCAAAACATAAACAAATCATGATAAACATATAAAAGATAGACATGCAGTGATAATCAAATAATTCCCAAAATAGAATGCGAGGGAATCCAAAGCAATCCGACAGAGGGGAGGGTAACCTACCTTTCAACCGACGAATTCTTAGACACAACGGTTGGGTTTGGTGTGGTAGTGCCTACTTCCTTTTCTCCTTTCTCTCTTTCTCTTCCCCTCTCTTTCTTCTCCTCTCTTCTCATGTTATGCATTTTTTTTCTTTTTTTGAGTGTTGCAGCAGAATGGCTGCTGGGATAGGGGTTGGGAAAATTTAATTAGGAAGGGGGAGGAATTTTTAGGGAGTGGGCGGTTTTGGGAGGGGTTGAGGGGAAAGTGAGGGAGTAATTGGGGGGTTATGGTAATTAATTAGGGTATAATTAAATTTAGGTAATAAATTCAGTTTAATTTCTTTTTCTTTTTCTTACGGTTACCACAGTCTACACCCTTACAAAAAGTTTCATCCTCGAAACTTGCGTATGGTGTAATCAGTGACTTAGTATGGTTCTACTTGATTCATTCACTTAGATAATGATTAACCTAAATATTCCTTGCATTTTCCCTCATGCTAACCACTTCACTTCTTTATCACATGCTACAACCTCAAAAACTTTCTTTTATACACCAACAAGGTATTTTTTTGATCCATTGCCATTTTACTTATTAAAATCATTACATAAACGATCTATGATTTTCGAATCAACCTTTAGGGTATTGTCATTATACTAAGGGTTCTACAACCCAATCATCGGTCCATAACTTACATTTAGATGCGGTCATCAGCCGCCCCCGTAAATCAGTTCTTAGGTGTACCACAATCTTTAACTTAACGCCTTGTTCACAAGGCTCGCCTCTTGAATCGTATGTATTTTCACAATACGTTTTACTCTAGTATGATTCAATCTAGTCAACGCTAGTATCCCACATGGCGATCCAGTCCTTATAGAGGCCAATCCTTAAATTAATTCTCTATAATTGATACATATACTTCTACCTATACAACTTGATGTGTATCATTCAGCTTATTGCGATCTACAGTTTCGGATTCTTAAACTCATTATATGATTCATCCTCCTAGATAATTAACCAAACTAATATCCTTGATATACGCCAATATGGTACCTGTTACACAAAATCACGTCCTCAAAATCAATTCTTATATACTTACGAGCTAGTTCTATGGTCGTGTCCTTACTTTTTCCAGTTATATCATCAACAACCTAGTATACGAAATATGCTCATGGAGACATTTCTTTAAATTTAAAGTAGTTTACGCAACTATAGATCTAACTGCTTGAAATAATATACATTCTAATTTTTTTTGTCAACACAAGACCCACGGTATCATATTTTTGGTTTCGCAAAGAAGTGCTTCAAATAACTTTTATAAAATTACGATATAACTTGTTCACAGAATATTTTGGTAAACTTGCGTTTACACAGTTGAAAACTTAATAAGGTGAGGTTTTATAAAACCATTTGGGTACGGTACTTTTTAAAAAAAACAGTGTATATATTTTTAAAACTACTTTTTGACTTGATAAAAATTTAAGTAAGATCATCGCAAGCGGATAAATAACTTCGAAAACGCTTCCATAGACAAAATACTTGCGATATCACTAGTCACCAGGTAACATTAATTTTTGACTAAAATAGATATAATGAAACGAAAATTTGAAATCTTGTGTAAGGAATATGTATTAACAAATCGTTTTTTAACAAAATCAGTAGTTTAAAAGTTTTTTCCTTTTCAAGGTTGTCAAAAGAATTGAAATTTTCATTATATTGGTACACAGATGTAGAAAAGAATTTAGTTTTGTAAAGTTTAATAGAGTATCGAGGAAATGAGATTTCAGTAGACAAATTTTTTTTAAGTACTTGTTAAAATTTTAGTTATAAATTGGTGCACGTGCTTATATAAATTATTTATCTGTTTGAAAAATATAGCAGTCCAATATTTCGTATAATTCTATATGTCATCCTCTTATTCGGATAAGTTCTCCTATGTACAGTTTCTTATAAGTCTAATGTTTGCATATTCCTGATCAAATCTTTAACTTAAATTGGCCCAATCCTAGCATGGCACGCTAATTATTGATCGACTTAAGATGTTCTGATTCACCATGCTTCCGCGCGCCATATTGTACCACTGTACCTCGTTACCTGGTTATTTGAACCACTAATTTTATCGTAGTTCATATGAAAAGCAGCCACTACTTGTTCATGCCAGCTCTATTTTAATTCAAGCCTACTAAATTCAAGTCAAGTAACTCGATGTTCCTATAAATCAACACTTAACTATAAAAGTTTGTAAGGGTTCACCATTTCCATGTACTTGTTATAGCCGATCACGCTCTTTGCAACCGAACAATATCTCTAATGAGACTAATGTCGTTGTCCTACTTAATAACTCTAAATTTCAACATCTTAACCCTAGACTATAAATTCCTTCGTATGATGCTCTTACTAAACGCTACTCATTAAAATGCTTGTGAATTGTTACTTAGTTTCTATCATTTCTCTATAAATCTTCTCTTAATATCTACCATAATATAATAATTCATTTCTTAGTAGCTATTATCTCAATTGAGACCTAAATCTGCTGCTTTGATGCTACCGTCTAAGTAAGGATATGGGCCCATTTTACTTTACCCTAATGGTACCGAGTCCCATGCTGCTGTTGTGATGGAACAGCCCAAAATCGCCTGACCTGTTAATATATCATTAACGGTCGCAGTAGGGTATTCTGGCTAACATTGTAATTCATTCAATTTAATTATCTAGTTTTAGGCTAGTGTTACTAAGATTACGGCTTAAAGAGTTATGATCAACTTAGATGAGGTAGAATTGTATGGGATAGTCTAGGTGTACATGTTTTGTAACTGATCATCTTCTTAAGTCTAAGGTCATCTCTTACTTTTAGGATGGTTCTTAGTATAATCATTTCTTAAGTCTAAGATCATCTTATTTCTAAAATCATGCTTAGTGTATAATCAACGCTAATGACTACCTTCAGTACTCATGCCCAAGGTCAACTCTTAGTCGGACTCGTTATTTATGTTTATAATTGTGACTTAGGAACAACATCGTAACTTAATTCCTAATATCATGGCCTAAATCTACATTCCCGCCGTATATATAGAACCATTCTTTGAAGATCGTACCCTCAGTGCGTAATACCTCTTGGACTCATTCCAAAATTAGACCCAAGTGATCGCTGGTGTCAGTTGCGCTGTGCCACCACTCCTTCGCATCTCTTTGTTGAAGAATCTCTGGTCCGAGTGTGGTGGTGGAGGCAGTACCTGCTAGTTCAACAGCCGGTGTTACTGTGCTAAGGTGTTGGTTAGGATGACTATGGCATCTTCAAGTGCTTCGGGACGATCCCCTGATTATGGTGGTTCTCACCATTATTTCCTCTATCACCGACTTGTTCATATCTTGCCGGCATTTTCTAGAATTTAGAACGGTCAAAAATATATTTATTTGAATACATATTAAGTTAGGGGGTATTTGGGAAATTTCTAACAGCTTAAGGGTTGCATGTAGAGGTTCGGGGGTAATTTGGAAAATTCTGTCGTTTACGGAATTCATGCCAAAAGTTAGAGGCAGAATAGTAATTACGTAAGGAAATGATCGCTCATCCTCGTACCCCTTAACCCGATCATAACTTAAGTCTAGGATCATCACTTAACCCTATTTTGTTGCTTAAGGGTAAAATCGTTATTTTAGGAAAAGATCGTAGCTTATGTCTAAGTGATCTAGTTAATCCTGCGTTTTCGAGGCGAATCTGGAGCCTCGGCTCTGATACCCACCTGTAGCGCCCCGCTCCCGAGCCCTAGCATCGAGAACAATGCACCCGCCGTAGCCTACTACAAGGACTACAAAGCGTCATTCAAACTTCTCTACACGTCAGAACTGACGTGGAAATTTTTTGCGGAAACGATAATTAAAGAAATAATGACTTGATTAAATTAAATCCATCGGAATAAAATCAAGTACAAGGGTTGACGAAACCCGCTAAGTCAAGTATGAAATACTAAAATCAAACAATAAACCTAGGTGGAGGTCTATCTGACTATCCCAAGAACAAGCTCCCGGTCAACAATATCCCTTCTCGAGCCCAGCTCACTCTTCCCAGCTCGCATAATCTGTCCCATCCTCGATAAATATATATATACTCTTAATCCTGCTCACCTGTGGAGGGGTGGTGGGGGGATGAGTGATGGGAGTCACTCATAGGTTACCCGTCTCTCCCCAAAAAGGACAGTCACATACTGAGTCGGGTAAACAATTAAGAACGTAAAGCAGGTAGCAGATAAATAAAGCAATAAAACATACACATATAAATAATAAAGCAAATAAAGCATAAATAAAGAAATAACACATACCCGACCCGATCCGTATCCCAAAATGTAGCACTGAAACAACTTAAGAACAAGGTCATCGATAATCACAACAATAACAAATGCAATGCGCAACTTCATGAGGCATGCTCTTCTATCTCCGTGTCACACGCAGTCATTTAATATCACACGCTATGCTTTTTCTTTTCCATGTTATGCTATGCATGTCCCAGTTCCTATTAGGTGAAGGTAACCATTATTACCAACACCCATCACACGCCTCGTCAGGCCACACGTCCCGTAGGACCACACGGCTCATAGGCCAAATGCAATGCTCGTGCCATGAATGCGTCACACTTTCACACTTCCATTTGTCCTATGTTCCATGCTACGTTCTATGTTGCGTATTACCTATATTGTGTAGTTACCCTATGTTGCATGGGGTTCATTACTGTATTTTATCTTCTACCGTTATTTTATCTTTCTAGACTTTATTTTAGGTTTCTACACTTTATTTTATTTTTCCTAGGCTTTCAAACACTTAAATCTTTTATTTAAATATTTTTATCTTCCCCTACTAATTTTTATATCGTTTATTTAAATTTATTTAATGGTTTTCTAATTTTTTTTACTTTTAAAACATTATTAGTTTAATTTAATTAATTAATTATATACATATGTATCCTTATATTTAATTCATTTACCCTCGGTGCCCAGATTTTCTCTTTTTTTTTTAATTTCTTAATTATTATTATTATTATTATTATTATTATTATTATTATTTTAGTACTATTTTACAATTTATATTTATTAAATAATAATTAATTATTTAGTCTACAGGACAATCTCAAACCAGGCCTTTTCTTTGTTTTATTTCTGGCCCTTTCCTTCTATCTCCTGCAGCCCGGCCCGCCAGAACAGTAGGCCTGCTGGCAGCCTTCTTCTTTTTTTTATGCATCTCGATTTTGGGCCTGTCCATTTCCAGAAGCTCGGTCCGCCAAGGGCAGCTAGCCCGCCCGTTGGCCTCATGCCTGCTCCTTTTCTTTTTTTAATAAGCTGCAGATTGGGCCGATATTTCCGGCCTGCTAGCATTGTCACCGAAGGCTGGCCTGCTGAGGTAGCGGCCGGCCCGCTAGGGTCAGCCTGCTGGCCTGCGGCCGCCAGGCCTTGTTTTTTTTTAATTTTCTTTATTTAAATTTCAATTTTCTTCAAAAATCCATATCTTTTTCGTTTTAACTCCAATTTACCCCAAACCAGTTCCATTGAACTCCGTTTAACATCACGAACCTACTGACGCTGAACACGTCAGCGCGTGACTGGCACGCGCCGCTCAGGGGGCGCATGGGCCACACACGCCACCCTCTGCAGCCGCACGTGTGCTACACGTGCTGCCTCTGGGTGCGTTTTTCGATGCTCTGAACCCATTTCAACCTATTTCTGTGCTATGTGATTTATATCTAAGGCCAAACACGAAATTTCCATACCAAAACATAAAGAAATCATGATAAACATATAAAAGATAGACATGCAGTGATAATCAAATAATTCCCAAAACAGAATGCGAGGGAATCCAAAGCAATCCGACAGAGGGGAGGGTAACCTACCTTTCAACCGACGAATTCTTAGACACAATGGTTGGGTTTGGTGTAGTAGTGCCTACTTCTTTTTCTCCTTTCTCTCTTTCTCTTCCCCTCTCTTTCTTCTCCTCTCTTCTCATGTTATGCATTTTTTTTTCTTTTTTTGAGTGTTGCAGCCGAATGGCTGCTGGGATAGGGGTTGGGAAAATTTAATTAGGAAAGGGGAGGAATTTTTGGGGAGTGGGCGGTTTTGGGAGGGGTTGAGGGGAAAGTGGGGGAGTAATTGGGGGTTATGGTAATTAATTAGGGTATAATTAAATTTAGGTAATAAATTCAATTTAATTTAATTTAATTTCTTTTTTTCTTTTTCCTACGGTTACCACACGAGCCATTATGTTTACCATGAACGTGCCTAAACGATACTGGAGTGAAGCTCTACTAACAACCACATACCTGATAAATAGGATGTCGTCCAGGACCTTATCTTTCAAAACTCATAAAGAGATACTTCTTAGACACTTTCCACACTCTAAGATACTTTCAGAACTGTCACTGAAATTATTTGGATGTGTAGCCTATGTGCACATCCAACCCGGTCTTAGGAGTAAACTAGATCCTAGATCTATTAAATGCATTTTTTTAGGATATTCTAATTCACAGAAAGGATACAAGTGTTACTGTCTGGCTAATAGACGAATGTATGTAACTCTAGATGTTTTTTGATGAAAAACAAGCATTTTGCAGATCTATTGAAGAAACAGAAGAATTAAGGGATAACGAATATGAGCTAGTTCCCAATTACCAAATATGCCGAGCTAAACTACTCAAGCGAGCTGCGCACCACGGTCGGCATAGCCGACTCTAAACCCAGAATCAATCCTCCTATCATCTCCAATGACCTGGAAGATCTGGGATTCATCAACTAATCTGATACACCTGAACAATCACCTCTAATTGAATTAGAGGAAAACCCTTTAGAGGACACTACCGATTATGACCACAGAACTCAAACTGACGACAGACCAATAGCCCTGAGTAAGGGAACAAGAGAATGTACTAAGAATCCCATATGCACCAAATACCCCATTGAAGAATACATATCATACAATAAGTTGAATCCTAACTTTAAGACATTCATATGCTCACTTGATAACAAGTCCATACCCAACAATATAGAAGAAGCACTCAGCCGATCTGAATAGAGAAAGGCAGTACATGAAGAGATAAGTGCCTTAGAAAATAATCAAACTTGGGAATTAAATCCCAACTCAGCAACAATCAAACCAGTAGGGTGTAGGTGGATATTTACATTAAAATACCATAATGATGGAACTATGAATAAATATAAAGCAAGATTATTAGCTAAAGGTTTCACACAAACATATGAAGTAGATTATTTAGAAACATTCGCACTAGTAGCAAAACTAAACACCATTAGGGCCATCTTCTCTATAGCCGTTAATCTAAACTAGAAACTTTACCGACTAGATGTCATCATCATCATCATACGTACCCAGTATATCACAACGACAGCAAAAGCTATCGACTATATGTGAAAATCTTTTCTAAATGGGGATTTGGCAGAAGAAGTTTACATGAGTATACCAACAGGATTTGATAATAAAACAAATAAGGACAAAGTCTGCAAGTTAAAAAAGTCTCGATATGGGCTGAAGCAATCACCTCAGACATGGTTTAAAACCTTTACTAAAGTAATGACCGACCTAAGATTTAACCAAAGCCATAGTGACCATACACTGTTTATTAACGTTTCACCTAAGGGGGAGCTGACTATACTAATAGTATATATAGATGATATCATAATAATTGGGAATGATAACCACGGCATAGATAACATTAAAATACACCTATCTGAGCAGTTTGAAATGAAGGATCTAGGCAAGCTGAGATACTTCCTAAGAATGAAGATTGCTAGGAATAAAGAAAGAATGTTTATGTACATACTCGACCTCCTAAAAAAAACTGGTCTGCTCGGATGCAAACCAGCAAGTAGACCAGTAGAGCCCGAACATAAGCCAAGAGACCAATGAGATACTACCCCAGCTAATAAGCTTAGCTATCAAAGATTGATTGGAAAGTTAATCTACCTATCACATAATAGGCTAGATATTTGTTATGCCATTAGTTTTGTATCAGAGTATATGCACAGTCCTACTAATAAACATCTCCAAGCTGCTCTTAGAATTCTCAGATAACTCAAGAATGCACCAGGAGAAGGACTGTGCTTCAGGAAGAGCACAGATTGAACTGTCAAGATATTTACGGATGCAGACTGGGCCAGATCCAAGATTGATATGAGATCAACTACATGCTATGGAACCTTTTTATGGGGAAACCTGGTCACTTGCCGAAGCAAGAGCAACCAGTAGTCTTAAGAAGCAGTGCAGAAGCAGAACTGGTGGCACTCGCACTGGGAATATGTGAAGACATTTGGATTAGAAGAGTTCTTGATCTTCATATAGAGACAAGATTACCTATTCAAATCTATTGTGACAGTGTCTCTGCAATAAGTATGTCAGAGAACCCAGTTCAACATGACAAGTCGAAGCACGTAAAAATTGACAGACACTTTATTCAAGAAAAACTAGAAGGAAATGAGGTCAGCTTAATACATATTTCCACCAATGACCAAGTCGCAAAACTCCTCACAAAGCCAATTTCAACAAGTGTCTTTCAGTACCTAATGTCCAAGCTTGGTTGTATGAATATATACAACTAAGCTTGAGGGGGAGTGTGGAAACAAATCCAGCCGAGCTGTGCCGAATTACACTAACCTGATCTATTTAAACACTAGAAAAATAGCAAACTCAGTCAGCTGAGCTGAGCTGAACTAAGGCGAAGGACTGACAAAGGAGTGCTGAGCTGAACTGAAGAAAACTAAAGTGAAGGATGAAGGATGACCGTGCAGAATTGAAGAGAAGCACAACGAGTTGAAGAGAAATAAGCTAAAGTAAAGAAGGTGCTGAGCTGAGGTGACGAGGTGAAGCACAACAACACTAAGAACGAGCGGCCATACTTAGTAACTATTGTAACGTAGAATTCTTAGGCTATACATAAGGCAGAGTAGCGCAGGTAACTAGTCGTTACATTAGATAGAAAACACTATAGACGAATATGTAACCACTGTCCAAGTGGTAAAATAAAGCCGTTAGAAGTAGAATTCTTCCTATAAAAGGAATCAACCTTGTAAATTTTAACTTAAATGAATTCTTGAAATTCTTTCAATCTCGACATATATGTACATATACATATATATGTGTGTATGGTGTATATATAATATTTAATTTACTTATTTATGTAGAGTAAACCTTTTGTTCAATCCGGTCTAACCTATTAACTCATGATTCTTTATCCAGTTAGAAGTTACTACAAAAAAATATTATTCAAGATGTATTTATATATATTTCATCCTGAAGTAGTTTTGCATAACTTATTCTCTGATAAGTTGCATAATTAAGATGTACTCCTACCTAATAAAGCTATGTTTTTTTTTTCCATTCCAATATTTCAAAAACAAATATACGTTCTTTTCACACCCAAGAAAACATTGAAAAAAAATGAAAAGCAAAAAGAAAGCTGCGTTTTGTGAAAGAAATTGAAAATAAATGAAGGTTCCACGTCATTCCTCGTTCATGAAACAAAAACAAAATTCGTTTCTCGTATTCCACCGGTAAGTTGGTTGAAACCTTCGCCCTCTTTCGATGCATTCGAAGTTTTCTTTCCTGTAAATCCCCGCCCCACGCCACCCCACCGCCACTCCCACCCCACCTTCTTCCTCCTCCCCCAAAATCAACCATTTCTCTCTCACACACTCCATACACACACACACACAATGTCTCGCCTCCTTCAGTCCACCTTCAACCCCATTAAACCCTCCTCTCTCCACCTCACCCTGTCTTCCTCCCAACCCGGTTCTATTCGGGCCACCCGTTTAGTAATCAAATCCAGGATCCGTGAGATCTTCATGCCCGCTCTCAGCTCCACCATGACTGAGGGCAAAATCGTCAGTTGGATTAAATCCGAAGGCGACAAGCTCTCCAAAGGCGAGTCCGTCGTTGTCGTCGAGTCAGACAAGGCCGACATGGACGTCGAGTCCTTCTACGACGGCTACCTCGCCTCCATTATCGTCGACGAAGGCTCCTCCGCCCCCGTTGGCTCCGCCATCGCTCTTTTAGCCGAGTCCGAGGACGAGATTGCCCTTGCCAAATCGCAATCGGCATCCGGAGCTCCATCACCTCCTTCTCCCGCCGCCTCCGCCGCCGCCACGTCAGCATCGGACTCCATTTCCAGTGATTCCAGTCTAGCACCGAGCAAATCGGAGGTGAAAGAAGTGGTGGTGGTGGGGTCTGCGGTTCATCCGGCGTCGGAAGGTGGGAAGAGAGTGGTGGCGTCGCCGTATGCGAAGAAGTTGGCGAAGGAGTTAGGAGTGGAATTGAGAGGTATGTTGGGGAGTGGTCCTAATGGGAGAGTGGTGGCGAAGGACGTGGAGGCGGCTGCTGCTGCTGCGGTTATTGTTGCTGTTAGCAGTGATGCAGAGGCGGGTAAAGTTGTGGTGGAGGAGAAGAAGGTGGTTGGAGGAGGAGTGGAGTTGGGGTCGGTGGTGCCGTTTACGACAATGCAGAATGCTGTGAGTAGGAATATGGTTGAGAGTTTGACGGTGCCTACGTTTAGAGTTGGGTACACGATTACCACGGATGCGCTTGATGCCTTGTATAAGAAGGTGAAATGTGCTAAAACGCTTAATCTACTGAATATCTGCTTCAATGCTGAATAATTTATTTTCTTGGAATGATAAAGCTTGGTGCATTATGTTGTTACTTTGTATTCAGGATTGGTTGTGCTTGAATATAAAGAGAATATGTGGATTTTTATTTGGTTTTCGATGGATTATCTGGATGGCTCGTTAAAAAAGATGAGATATTTAATGTGACTTTAAGCAGAAGAGCTATGAAGCTAGAGAAAGACATGATTTGTGCAATTAAAAAAAAAAGATTTGTGCAATTAAATGGAGAGTTGGACCAGGAGGCATTTCTTTTATTCTGTTTTTCCTATCCTGCTAGACAGACTTAAATTCGACGGCTTTCTTAGGATCTTTTGCATGGTTGCTCAAATTGGTGGTAGTCACTAATTTTCTTTAACTTCTCTCTTTTTCTTCCTTCAGATTTTGGCTCTTCTCCTCTCTTAAGCATATTAAAATGGGAGCTCAATTGTTTTTGTTGGTCAACTTGTGTGAATGTTTTTGTGGGTCGACTTGTGTGAATAATTTCTGTCTGCAGATTAAGTCAAAGGGAGTGACAATGACAGCGCTCCTGGCAAAGGCAACTGCACTTGCATTAGTGAAACATCCAGTGGTTAATTGTAGTTGTAGAGATGGCAACAGTTTTACCTACAATAGTAGTATCAATATTGCAGTTGCTGTGGCCATTGATGGTGGATTGATCACTCCAGTGCTTGCAGATGCTGACAAGGTTTTAATTTTTCCGTAGTTTAGTTTTTCCTTTCCATTATAGACCTATCTTTGATGATTTTGAACCTTTGGGTTTGATGTGTTTAAGGTCGACATATATTCTCTGTCGAGAAAGTGGAAGGAGTTAGTTGACAAAGCACGTGCCAAGCAGCTGCAGCCTCATGAATACAGTACAGGTATTGTATCTTTCCTTTGGTATTCATACGACAATCTGTGTCACTTTTACATTATTAGAATTTAGAACGGTAAAATTCAATGTGCTAGTTTTGGCACATTTGGATCAGGACCCTCATAATGATTAGCAATCTTGGTTTGGTTTCTCTCTCTCTTTTTCTTTTTCTCTTTGTAGTTTAATTGCATTGATATCTGCAAAAAACTTTCTGGAAGTGAAATTACCATCCAGCTTCCCTTCCCTACAAAAACCAACTATACCTGCCCTTTTCAGTATATACTTGGGTTTTGGTTGCAAATGTGGACATTGGTTTTTTACTTTCTAATATTGCCTGATAAAGCTAGATCTATCCATTTCCAGAAGAAAATTACTTCCTGAATTTTGCGTCTGAAATTTCCCTTGTCTGAAGGATGTGATGATTTTTTTTTTCTTTTTTTGTATGTTTGTATGTAGCATTCTGCACTTGTGTCATATTCTTTCTTGTATGCCTTGGTGGGTTTGAGGAATTGTTTGTGCAATCCTAGCTCATAACACAACTATGGAACAGCAGGCTTGAACGCCATTACATGCCATAGAGTGCTGATAGCTTGAATAAATTGCTTTTACGATATTGCATTCAGCATTTTATGTCAAATGAAAGTTTAAGGAACATTTATAAGTGGTTGAGGTCATCTTTGGGCTGAAAATGTGCTTCCTACTCCACAAGGAATGAGATTGAACTGACACATGGGACAGGAATTCAGTAAAATACCCAGCTATTTTGATTACCAATAAGAACATGGACGAGGGCATGCAAGAACATGCTTTACATTCAATTTCTGGGAAAACAAAAGACGTTCTGAATCTTGATGGATGATTCCCTCAATTGTCGTTTGAAGGTTCTCCTTGTGGACGCCTTTGAACCCTTTCAACATGCCATGTAAACTGCTTGAGGAAGAGAGTAATTGGGTGAATACCTCTTCTATGAACATCACTGGAGTTTATTTCGGTAATCTGGAATCATGGATAAAAAGAAGTTATATTTTAGAATCTTTTCCTTGGGCTATGGTAACCCTACATATACTGAAACCCCACTAGTACTTGATCTGTAAAATAAAATAGTAAGACACCTGAACAGTAAGGAAACAAGTTACTAAACTGATTTTAGGACACCTAAACTGTCCTGTAGCATGAAAGCATTACTAGGCTGATATATGTAGGAAAAGAAAATACAAAAAACTAAATTTTTATTTTCAGCAAAGAAGCTGAAATCTGGTTCAGGAAACTCATAAATCAGATGTAATTTCTTCAAGAAGCCCTTTAAAATGTCAATTGAAGCAAACTCTACTGCATGTACTTTTCACCTTTTCACCTATGATTTGATAGCTGAACTTGGTAAGTTCGTGAACTTCGCAAATATATACAGATTGCAGTTTATACGTAACTTCGAGGTGTGAAGGTGCTGATGATTTCTTTAGCTCTTGCAAATAGCCAACTTTGTCTGAGCCTGTTTTGCTTTTCCTCTTGAAGCTATAACAAGGCACCTTTTGATGGAAAGTATCTCTTATTATTTGGCGTGTGCGTTGCAGGCACTTTCACTCTATCTAACCTTGGAATGTTCGGTGTTGATCGTTTTGACGCTATTTTACCACCAGGAACTGTAAGTAATGCAATTTATCTATGTTAATTCTCCTCTTTTTCTCGATATCCTTCAGTTTTCCTTAGGTTTTAGTAATTAATTTGGAAATGAATTTGACTGACGCATTTTACAGGGAGCAATTATGGCTGTTGGTGCCTCTCAGCCCACTGTTGTTGCATCCAATGATGGTAGGATAGGCATGAAAAACCAAATGCAGGTAATGCTGCTGTTAATCTTTACTAGCATTCTGCCATGGATATTGCCTTTTATCCTTGAACACTGGATAACAAACAGCAAGGGTCATACATGCCATTTGACTTTTATGACTTGCAATTTGTCCAGGTGAATGTTACTGCAGATCATCGAGTGATATATGGTGCTGATCTAGCTTCCTTCTTGCAAACCCTAGCTCAGATAATTGAAGATCCCAAGGACCTGACATTTTAGTTCATGTCATTATACAAGAGCAAGTTTTGCAGAGTGTTTTCTTTCCTTGAAGATTTTGATGATGATCATATGAAATGTGCAATTTCACTCCCATTTTGAGAGCAGAGTACGATTCTGAGTGGTTTATCCGCATTAACACCGTTGATAAATGCCTGTTTAAAGTTGGAGTCTTGTAATTATTCATAAGAGGGCTTCATTAAATTCTGCCAATATTTGGTGTAGTTTCGGAGGCTTTTGTATTGTACAAGTCGTACTAAACCAACTCTGGGAATTTCCCAGTTTTTTGAGGTGAAATTGTATCTGCTGGTGAGAGTCTATTCTAATGTTTAACATTATTTAATCTGAAAGGTTGATTTTCTTTGAAGATAATCTGAAAGGTACGTTTTGATTACTAGCATTCGTGAGTGTGTGTGTTCTTTTTTTTTTTTTTTTTTTATTATTATTATTATTATTATTATTATTATTATTATTATTATTATTATTATTATTATTATTATTATTATTATTATTATTATTATTATTATAAACTCAAACAAAATAAAGAGAACAACAAGAAGATTGTATGATATATCTCTTCAAAGGTGTACCAAATCTTACAAGAAGTCCTATTTATAGGACACGAAAATTGTAACCTATTCTTAAGATTAATACCTACTATCACCATGATCTTTAGTGGGTGTTAATGGCCTTAGTGAGTGTTAATATTTGGACATCCACTTCCTTAGTGGGTGTAAATATTTGGTATCCACTATCCCCACTAACACCATAATAATTCATTATACTCTCCCTTGGATGTCTAAATTTTATAGAATATGTCTCGTTAAAACCTTACCAAGAAAAACCAAGTGGGATAAAAAACTTGGTCGAAGGAAAAAGAGTACACATTCATAAAATTGGTAAGTGTGATATACTGCCTCGTTAAAACCTTGCCAAGAAAAACCCTATGGGACAAAAACTTGGACGAAGGAAAAAGAGTACAGTATGTATAGTAATCACACTCCCCCTGATGCTGACAAAAGGTCTTTGAGTTGACGCATTCCAATGTTGTAGACCATCTTTCTAAATGTAGTTGTTGGTAGTGCTTTGGTGAACAAATCAGCAAAATTATTATATGATTGTATCTGCTGGATATCAATGTCACCATTCTTCTCAAGATCATGAGTGAGAAAAATTTTGGCGATATATGCTTTGTTCTGTCTCCTTTGATATAGTCATTCTTAATTTGAGCAATACATGCAGCATTATCTTCAAACAATATCGTCGGAGTGTTTCTTAGTGAAGATAATCCACATGATTCTTGAATATGTTGAATCATCGACCTTAACCATGCACATTCCCGACTTGCTTCATGCAATGCTAAAATCTCAGAATGGTTGGAAGATGTGGCTGTTAATATCTGCTTCACTGATATCCATGATATAGCAGTACCTCCACAAGTAAAAACATATTCACTCTGTGATCTTCCCGTATGAGGGTCAGATAGATAACCCGCATCAGCATATCCTACCAACTGTGACTCAGAATTCTTTGAATAGAATAAACCCATATCTATTGTTCCACGAAAATAGCGTAAAATATGCTTGACACCATTCCAATGTCTCCATGTTGGTGTAGAGCCATATCTTGCTAATAAATTCACTGAGAATGCTATCTCTGGTCTCGAGCAATTTGCAAGATACATTAAAGCACCAATAGCACTAAGATAAGGTACTTCTGCACCTAATAATTCCTCATTATCTTCTGGTGGTCGGAATGGATCTTTCTTTATATCTAATGATCGTACCACCATAGGACTACCCAATGGGTGAGCTTTATCCATATAAAATCTCTTCAAGGTCTTCTCCGTGTATGCAGATTGATGAAGAAAGATTCCATTAGGCAAATGCTCGATCTGCAGGCCGAGACAAAATTTGGTTTTTCCGAGATCTTTCATCTCAAACTCTTTCATGAGATAATTAGCAGTTTTGGTAAGCTCTTCAGGAGTTCCAACAAGATTCAAGTCATCGACGTACACTGCAATTATAGAGAACCCATTTTCAGATCTTGTGATAAATACACATTGACAAATTGGATTGTTTACATATCCTTCTCTAATGAGATACTCACTAAGACGATTATACCACATCCTGCCAGATTGTTTTAGTCCATACAAAGATCTCTGTAATTTGATTGAGTATAATCCATGTGCCTTTTGATCACATTTTGTAGGCAATTTTAATCCTTCAGGGATCTTCATATAAATATCATTATCTAAAAATCCATATAAGTATGCGGTAACCACATCCATTAACCGCATATCAAGGTTTTTAGCAACTGCCAGGCTGATTAGATATTGTAATGTTATTACATCAATTACTGGAGAATATGTTTCATCATAATCAAGCCCAGGTCTTTGTGAAAAACCTTGCGCAAAAAGACGTGCCTTGTATCGCACAATCTCATTTTTCTCATTGCATTTTCGTACAAAAACCCATTTATATCCTATAGGTTTTATCCCTTCAGGAGTTTGGACTACAGGTCCAAATACTTTGCGACTTTCTAATGACTTCAGTTCTGCTTGGATTGCATCTTTCCACTTTGGCCAATCATTTCTGTGTCGACATTGTTCAATGGATCTCGGTTCAGGATCCTCATGTACAATTTCACATGCAATACCATAAGCAAAAACATGATCAATAATAACTTTTTTTCTATCCTAATTTTCTCCTGAACTTACATAATTCAAAGAGATTTCTTCAAAATTTTGTTCACTTGCTTCTTCAGGAGCAACTTGTTTATCAATTTTAGACTGATCAGTTTCAATTTCTATAGCGCTTTCAGGTTGTGAACTTCTTTGCTCTCTGGAATTTTCTCTTCGGGAGCATTAACTTGTATCCTTCTCTTTCGAGGGTTTTTATCTTTTGCACCGACAGGGCGCCCACGTTTTAGACTTGCTCTTGGTATACCATTATTATGTCTTTCAGAGACATCAAGCCGAATTGGCGTATTCATCGCCGGAACGTGGGATTTTGTAATCCTTTGACTATCAATAAATGCGTCAGGCAACTGATTTGCATCATTTTGTAAATGAATTATCCTTCTTACTTCTTGCTCGCATTGATTTGTTCGTGGGTCAAGATGAGAAAGTGAAGGAACGTTCCATGTAATTTCACGTCGTTCTTCAGGAAACGGTACTTTGTCTCCCCCTAACGGCGGAAAAACTTTCTCATCAAAATGACAATCAACATATCTTGCCTTAAATAAATCACCCGTCAGGGGCTCAACATATCTCACAATAGATGGAGAATCAAAACCCACATATATGCCTAGACATCTTTGAGGACCCAGTTTTGTCCGTTGTGATGGAGCAATCGGAACATAAATTGCACAACCAAAAATCTTTAAGTGTGAAATATCAGGCTGCTGGCCAGATACTATTTGCAATGGCGAATATGGTTGAAATGAACTGGGTCTAAGCCGTATTAATGCAGATGCATGCAGAATTGCATATCCCCAAGCTGTCATGGGTAAATTGGATCTTAAGAGCATAGGTCTAGCAATCAGTTGTAAGCGTTTTATAAATGACTCTGCCAGGCCATTTTGAGTATGCACATGTGCCATTGAATGCTCAACATCAATCCCAATCGACATGCAATAATCATTAAAAACTTGGGAAGTAAATTCACCAGCATTATCAAGACGAATAGATTTAATTGGATAATCCGGAAATTGTGCTCTTAAGCGTATAATCTGAGCAAGAAGCTTAGCAAATGCTACTGTTCTTGTCGAAAGCAAACTCACATGAGACCATCGTGGAGAGGCATACAATAAGACCATAAAATATCGAAATGGTCCACAAGGGGGATCAATAGGTCCACAAATATCTCTTTGTATTCTTTGTAAAAATATAGGAGATTCAACATGAACCTTCATTGGAGATGGCCTCTTGATTAATTTTCCTCGTGAACAAGCAACACATACACAATCACGAGGTAAAAGAATCTTCTGGTTCTTTAAAGGATGTCCATGTGAGTTTTGTACAATTCTACGCATCATTACCGATCCCGGATGGCCAAGTCGATCATGCCATAACATGAATAATGTTGGATCATTGAACTTCCGGTTCATCACAATATTAGATTCTACTGGATGTATAGTCGCATAATACAATCCAGATGAGAAAATTGGGAATTGTTCTTTTACAAGCTTCTGGCCTGATTCTTCGTATGTAATACATAAAAATTCCATATTCCCTTTATTCATGGTTTCAATATGAAAACCATTTAGACGTATGTCTTTGAAACTCAACAAGTTTCGTTTCGACTTGGTAGAAAATAATGCCATATTTATCAATATATGTGTACCATCCGGTAGTATAATAGTTGCTCTTCCAGAGCCCTCAATCAATGATGTAGTGCCTGAAATTGTACTAACATTTGCTTTTGTCAATTGCAATGTCGAAAAATATTTTCGATCACGAAGAATTGTGTGTGTCGTTCCACTGTCAACCAGACAGATGTCCCCACCATTCATCTTGAATATATGTCTAGCATAACATATACAATTTTCATAATCAAATTTAATTCCAAAGAATCAATACATAAATGGAAATGTAAATGACAAAGAAATTTTATTTATGCAAATAAATAAGTTTAAATTGAAACAAAGTTACATGCTAAGATATCATAAACTAAATGACTACTTATCCAAAGAAAACATGACTAATCGTGAAAAATAACTAGACAGCCTACATAATTAGGCCCGGCTATTTGTATTTGTAACATCATCCACAAACTGAATTCCATTGCCATCCATACTAGGGCCCATAAGGTAATCTTCAAGATCTAAATCATCAAAATGATTTGGGATTGTGTCATCATTATCTGCTGTGTTTCCAAAGTTTGCAAAATTACTTTGTTGTCCCTTGCCTTTATCCTTCTGGGATGCCTGATAAAGATCAACCAAATGTTTTGGTGTACGGCAAGTACGAGACCAATGCCCGTGAGATCCGCATCGATAACATGTCTCATCATGATGCTTAGCCTTTGCACCATCTTTTACAGCTTTTGCCTTTTCATGCGGCTTTTCATTATTTTCCCACTTCTGGTGGTATGGTGCAAAGCTTCTACCATGGCCACAACCTCTACCGCGGCCATGGCCACGACCACGACCACGTCCTCTATCACGACCATTAAAAGTTGCATTTGCTTCAGGGAATGGTTTTGACCTGGTCAGGTGAGAAGTGTGGTTTTTCATCAATAGTTCATTATTTTGTTCAGCAACTAAGAGACATGAAATGAGTTGGGAATATTTTTCAAAATTTCGTTCCCTGTATTGCTGATGCAGGAGCATATTCGATGCATGAAAAGTAGTGAATGTTTTTTCTAACATGTCAGCATCAGTAACATTATCTCCACACAACCTCAATTGGGAGACAATAGAAAACATAGCAGAATTATATTCATTGACGGTTTTATAATCTTGCAACCTCAGGTGCAACCAGTCATATCGAGCCTTTGAGAGGATAACACTTTTATAATGATCATATCTCTCCTCCAGATTTTTCCACAATTCCCGAGGCTCTTTCACCCAAGGTATTTGGATTTCAGCCCGTCATGGAGATGATGGCGAATGAATATCATGGCTTTAGCCTTATCTTGCTCACTAGCCACAACATCATCCTTAATTGTATGCCCAAGGTTCATGGCCATCAAATGGATTTCAGCATCAAGAACCCATGCTATGTAATTTCTGCCGAAAATATCAAGGGCAGCAAATTCTAGTTTGGTGATGTTCGCCATTGGTCTGATTTATACATAAAGAAAATATATCAGAAGATGATACATTCACTCAAAACTACAGGTTTGAATAAAAGTTATATGCTTCAGACATAAGAAATAGATCATAATAAAATCATACTAATAAAATAACCATATGAATAATGTTAGAAGCTAGCAAACAGGACTACAACATAAACTGCTTAACAGGGAACAATTATACGCAAAACATAAATCACATGTAAATGAATTATACCACAGTAGTAATATAGAAGTTTTTCTTGCACACGATAGTGTTAAGCGTATGAATGCGCATTGCAATCAATACACAGATGCCGTGCAAGAATCAATATCGCTTTACTAAGAAAAACGCAAAATGTGAAACTACTATAAGTTAAAGTATTACTTTGCGAGACGATACTAAAACATATAATGACGCTAAAAACCAAACTAGTGTTCTTTGTTAAAGCTACACAGATACATTTGTGTATAATGCTGTTAACAAATCATACTTGTGGAAAGCAGTTGTCTGCAAACAAGATTAATAACAATAATATAAACAACAAACAATAATCAAAGGTAGAAACAAGAACAAACTGGGCTTGAAAGCCTTGAGCAGGTCACGTGACCTTGCTGATTTGATTATTCTTCACATTTAGTAGAAACCGTGTAAATGCATTGGAAAAATAATTAACTAATACCAAATACGTATGTATTATATGTATGCTTTTCTTACCACGATGAATCTTCTATAGCAGGTAAAGCGTCGTGCTGATAACGTATTATAAACTCAAACAAAATATAAAGAGAACAACAAGAAGATTGTATGATATATCTCTTCAAAGGTGTACCAAATCTTACAAGAAGTTGTCCTATTTATAGGACATGAAAATTGTAACCTATTCTTAAGATTAACACCCACTATCACCATGATCCTTAGCGGGTGTTAATGGCCTTAGTGGGTGTTAATATTTGGACATCCACTTCCTTAGTGGGTGTAAATATTTGGTATCCACTATCCCCACTAACACCATAATAATTTTATTATTATTATTATTATTATTATTATTATTATTATTATTATTATTATTATTATTATTATTATTATTATTATTATTATTATTATTATTATTATTATTATTATTATTTGGTGCTGTTTCATTAAGAAAAGCATGCAGCAATGGTTCAACGCGAAAACAATTTTTGTCTCGAAGATTGATCAATCAATCATACCTATATCCCAACGGTAGCAAAAGCTATCGATAGAGTCTGATATTTTTGTGTTGAAGATAATTGGTCATAAAGGCATGCTTCTCCGTGCAGTTTATATGTAGGCAATATCAGGTGGTAAGATTGTTCGTTCAACTAATTCTTTATGGTATCATATGTTGGCAATCCCGTAATGATAGCAACGGGTAATTAGCAATCCCGTAATTTAGGGGATCAAAGATAGGAAAGAAAGTATTGTACTTAATTGTAGCATAATGGTGATTGATTGTATAAGCGGATAGTTTCCTTGTACATAGCAGTCATTGGTGTATAAATCAAACTGTATAGTGGAATAGAATGCAAGAAGTAATATACAGAAAATTTTTTCAATTTCTCTCTTTAATTGCTTCTAGCTTCCTTTGCTCTCAAATACACATGGTATCAGAGCACGGGCATTACTACTGCAATCTTTGAGTTAAGTAAAATTGTTGGCTCAGAGATTATACTCATCACTGCCTTGTTTCGTACCCACTATGATCAAGATCTGTAGCTATTTTGTTCAGACGACTGAAAGGCTCTGAATTTTGTTTTTCGTCATTGCCCGTGATACCCACCTTGACTGGAATAGATCAAGGTTGTACCATGTTCTTATCAGCTATATACCTGCATATCCAAAAACGAAAAAATGTCACAAACCCCCAGCACTGCCGAATCAAGCCAAGAAACACCAGCAAAAAAAACCCAAACTTCCCTGCACAGTTTGATCTATCTTAACAATTTGCCCGATTTTTGCAACAGAGTATGAACCTTTCTCAGCCAGCACCACCTGCAAATTTGTCCCTGAAAATCAAATTTAACAGGACAAATTATAACCTGTGAAGCAGACTTATGAAAATAGCACTTGGTGGTAGGGGAGGAGCGCCCACATCACTGGGATACCTCCACCCCCTACCTACAGATTCATTATATCCCTTTTGGGAACAAAGTGACCAACTAGTCTTCACGTGGATTATTGACAACATTGATGACAATTTAGTAAATGATTTGTCAAGATGTTCAACGGCCAAAGCCTTATGGGATGGTTTGGCTATCACGTATGGGTCAGGAGGTGATCCACTCCAGATTTTTGACTTGCACAAACAGTGCTATATTGTTAAGCAAGGAAACCGCCCTCTTGAAGTACTTTGGGATCAATTTCAGGGGCTGTGGATGGCCATTGACTCCATGGATCCCAATCCCATGGAGTCCTCCGATGATATTGCAACATACAACCGCAAGATTCAAGAGCAGAGACTGTATCAACTACTGCTTGCAGTAGATGATAAATACGCTGATGCCAAGAAAGAGATCTTGAAACTAGACCCAAGACCCACCGTTGAAGTTGCGTACAATGAGCTTCGCAGATCAGGGGTACAGAGGGAAGTTCTCACTCCATCAGAACAACAGTCATCACTTGGGGTAGGCCAAGGGTTGGCCATAAAACCATCATCGGAGTAAAGAAAACCGAAGGGGCCATCGGAGTATCCACGCTCAAGACCACCCTCATCGCGTGGAAAGGAAGACAAATTGCAACAAGAATGCACTTATTGTAAGAAAAATAGACACGACAGAGAAAAGTGTTTCCAATTGCATGGATATCCGGAGTGGTAGGACGATTTTAAGAGAAAGACTCATGGTTCAGCCGCACAAATTACTACAGAAGGTGGCACACGCAGCAGAAGGAACGCTGAGAGTCAAGGTTCCAGCAAAACAGAAGAGAAAGGTAGCGCAGCAATGGTGGCGTCAGTGGCGATAGAAATCCCATCGACAGCAGTGCAGAGGAAGGAGGTAGACGGGTTAGGGTTATCCCTAACCCGCTGAAAACTGATTTAAATACTGTAGCAAAATTGTCTGTTTGTCTCCTGGTCCCTTCACTTAATAATTTTAACAGTTCAGTCCCTGCGTTTTCTGAACATATCACCCTAACCCCTGATCTCTCTAAATGTTACCCAGACACCCATAACTTGTCTAATTGTCACCAGATAACCCCCAGAAATTCTAAATATAATCCTGCACCTCTCAAATCCATAAAATCACATGTTTTACCCCCAACAACCACTCTTGCATCAAAATCCACACCTAATTCACAAAGTACCCTAGCTCAAACGTCCCCTCAGTGGATATTTGACTGTGGCGCCACTGACACTATGACATGTGACCCATCTGACCTTATTACACATACTAGAACAACAAAAACCATGGTCGAAACTGCCAATGGAGTCTCTGTTCCGGTAGAAACTGGAGACACCATCTCCGTTACCCCAAATATTACCCTTAATCATTGTCTATACGTACCATCCCTGTCCACAAAACTCTTACATGTCAACCAACTTACTAAGGCACTTGACTGTGTTGTTCTTATGTATCTTAATATTTGTCTTGTTCAGGATATTCATACGAAGGCGATTATTGGGCGTGGTACTGAACGCCAAGGGCTATATTTTGTTGATACGGTGGTGCAACAGAGACAGTCTAATCTTGCCACCGGAACGTCCGCTTGACAGGTATGATTATGGCACCGCCGTTTAAGACATCCATCTTTTGGTTATTTACATCGTCTCTTTCCTACATTGTTTACCTCTTCACTAGTTAATATTACTTGTGATACATGCCTTCAGGCCAAACAAACACGTGCTTCGTATTTTGCCAATAATAACAGAGTTGACCGTATGTTTTCTTTGATATATTCTGGTGTATGGGGCCCCTCACTCTATAACACCCCACTTGGCTTCTGCTATTATGTGCTATTTGTTGATGATTTTTTTCGAATGACCTGGTTATATATTATGAAGCATAAATCTGAAGTTACTCAAAAATTCATTAGTTTTTTCAACATGATTCACACCCAGTTCAATACAAGAATACAGATTCTCTGATCTGATAATCGAGGAGAGTATCTTGATACCGACTTGAGTCAGTTCCTTAGTAATCACCGGGTTATACATCAAACCACATGTCCGTACACACCCAAAAAAATGGTGTTGCTGAACAAAAAAACCGTATTATTCTTGAAATGCCAGAGCTATGATGTACGACTCACATGTCCCAATGAGTTTTTGACCTAAAGCTGTCTCTACCGCTACCTATCTTATCAATCGTATACCCACCAAAATTCTTGGATATAAAACTCCTCTTCAGATGTCATCTTCTCAGCATATGATTTCATCACTCCATACTCTTCCCCCGCGGGTGTTCGTCTGTACGGTGTTCGTTCATACCCCCAAACACGAGCGTAATAAGCTCGAACCATGCGCTGAGAAATGTATCTTTGTAGGGTATACCAATACAAAGAAAGACTACCAATGTTATAATCCTCATACTCATTGCATCCAAATTACCATGAACTGCATCTTTGTCGAGACAGAATATTATTACACCTCCCAATCTTGGGTTATGGGGGAGAATCCATCCATAGGAACCCTAGATTGGCTGGTACCATCACCCACCTGCTAAATGGATATTCCAACACGGCAAGTAGATGGCGTCGACTGTGCTATAGCTCCCAACAGTATAACGCCTGAGGCACCAGAATCATGTTGCGATATGCCATCTATGAATGAAAAAAATCAGGTAACAAATTTTGATACGATTAATGAACAATCCTGTCTTGTGCCTAATCATGAAGAGTACACAGCCACGGAATATAATAATCTCACCACAAACACGCCTATGTCAGAAACGCATACTGATACTGATAATCTTATTGAGCAGCAGATGCGGGTTTTGCCACCTAGAGCTAAGCGCAGAATACCTCCAGAACGGTATTCTCCAGGAAAAATATCCAAAACATCCAGGTATCCAGTAAGTATGTCTATGGAAGGAATGACTGACATGGCTCGAGGGTTCTTTATGTCTATATATACAGAACAGGTACCATGAACAGTTGAAGAGGCCCAAAATAAATCAACATGGAGTGAGACAATGAAAATAGAAATGATTGCTTTAGAAAAAAAATCAGACATGGAAAAAATGTGTACTTCCATATGGAAAAAAACCAGTTGAGTGTCGATGGCTGTTCACTATAAAACATAAATATGATGGAAGCATTGAAAGATATAAAGCTCGATTGGTTGCGAAATGATACACCCAGACATATAGAATCGACTATTCAGAAACATTCCCACATGTGGTCCGAATTGACACCATCAGAGTATTATTTTCTGTTGCAGCAACCCAGAACTGGTATATATGGAACCCCCTCCGGGTTTTTCTGCAGATTTCAAGACAGGGGAAGTAAGCAAGCTGAAAAAGGCACTGTGTGGACTAAAACAGTCTCCTCGCACTTGGTTCGTAAGATTTATGTTGGTCATGAAGCAAGATGGTTACTGGCAAAGCAACACAGATCACATACTGTTTATCAAGCGCAGACAACATATGGTAACGTGTTTAATTATCTATGTGGATGACATGATAATTACAGAAAATGACACTGAAGAGATGACTTATCTCGGAAACACTTCTTCACAAAGTTTGAAATGAAAGATCTTGGAGGTCTTAAGTATTTTCTAGGCATTAAAGTTCTGAGGTCAGATACTGGGATTTATATATCACAGCGAAAGTACATTCTGGACCTACTAACCGAGGTTGGGATGCTGGATTGTAAACCATGTGATACTCCAACGGTAACAAACCATAAGTTGCAATTAATTGATGGTGCTTCTCCCGCAGACAAAGGACAGTATCAGTGTTTAGTAGGCAAGCTCATATATTTATCACATACACGGTCTATTATTGCGTACGTAGTCAGTGTGGTTAGCTAGTTCATGCATGATCCTCAGGAACACCATATGGATGCATTCAGGCGCATTTTACGATATCTAAAGACCACACTAGGAAGAGGCATTGTGTTTCGTAACAATGAGCACTTAAAGATTCAATCTTATACCGATGATGATTGGGTAGGGAATCTAGTAGACCGAAAGTTGACCTCATGGTATGCCACACTTGTGGGAGGTAATCTGGTAACCTGGCGAAGCAAGAAACAGAAGGTAGTTGCTATTTCTAGTGCTGAAGCAGAATTTCGAGAATCACTGAGGTACTTTGGTTTCAAAAGTTGCTTAAGGATATTGGAGTACAAGTAAGTCTTCCTGCCATGTTGCTGTGTGACGATGAAGCCTCGATCAGTATATCTGAGAATCTGGTGTAGCATGATCGGACTAAGCATGTCAAAATTGATCGGTATTTTATTAAGGAAAAGCTGGAAGGAGGGGTAATTGAACTTCCGTTTGTTCGGTCAGAAGACCATCTAGCAGATGTATTAACAAAAGCTGTGAATAGAAGGGCATTTGAATCTGCATTACGCAAGTTGAACTTCGTAGATCCTACCGTTCAACTTGAGGTGGAGTGTTGACAATCCCGTAATGATAGCAACGGGTAATTAGCAATCCCGTAATTTAGGGGATCAAAGATAGGAAAGAAAATATTGTACTTAATTGTAGCATAATAGTGATTGATTGTATTAGCGGATAGTTTCCTTGTACATAGCCGTCATTGGTGTATAAATCAAGCTGTATAGTGGAATAGAACGGAAGAAGAAATATATAGAAATTTTTTCCAATTTCTCTCTTCAATTGCTTCTAGCTTCCTTTGCTCTCAAATACACATCATATTGGCTGCGCAGTGTGTGTATATACACGGCGAATAGAAGATAGATACTTGAGTCAGGTTTCCTTTGCTTACATTCCGCGGATGGATCGTTCAACTGATGACCCAGACGCATATTTCAGACTGACCAAACCTTGATGACCGGTTGATGATCAAGAACGGAAGGAAATAGGATCCCAAAAAAAATCACAATGAAGAAACAAAGAAAAAAAATTCTGAAACTTTGGGCTCGCTTGAAGCCAGAGAGACTGCGACATTTTCCTTGGTGCATTTTTTGCTTTTATGTTGAGCGTGACGGCTGTTAATGAACGGAGCCGAACCGAATATAGGTTTTTAAATTCGGATTCGTTTAGCTAAACGAAGTTGTTCGGCTCGGTTTCTTTAGGTAAAAAAACTTTAAAAAGGTTCGAGTTCGGCTCAATAACCTTATCTGTTTAAACAAGCCGAACAGTTTGCGAACAGTTTAGCTCGTTTAACTAAACGAACCCAAATACCTGTTTGAATGCGGCTCGTTAACAAACAATTAACGAACGAATACAAAACGAACACGAAACGAACTCAAACAGTTTGCAAACAGTTCGGTTCGTTTAACGGTCCAGCCTCAACTCGATCTCGATATCCGTTATATGATAAATATGATAAAAAAAGACCATTCAGCTGCCTGAACTTATGTAAGAGATCGTCATTCATTATCAGATGAAAATAAGACCTGTTCGGCTGCATAAACTGATGTACGAGATCATTATCCTGTCAACAAGAAAGAAAAGGAGACCCATTCTGCCTTGCCGGATTCGTTTCTGTACCTTGGTTAGCTTCCTACCCAGCAAGTATGCCTCTTTGCACGCCTTCCCTACCATCCAATTAGATGCCTAGCCTCTTTTTCTCAATGCGTAAGTCCTCATCCAACCTAGGAGTCATTGGGCTCCTGATTTGCATCCTCCACAGTGCACTTTGAGACTGGGACGGTGGGGACCTTCAGGGGCAATGAATGGCCTTTTTGCTCCAAGATAGTTGAATTAGATGTCATGATCTTGTAGGGGAGAAACAACAAGTAGGATACAACACCTACAAGGATCAACTTCAAGACAACCAACCAAAATGCTCAACCAATTCACCACAATTGATTCACCAAGCAAAGATCAATCTCACATCCAAACCATAAGCAAATTATGAAAGATAAAGCTTCAAACAACACAAGAGATTTATACGTGGAAAAACCCCTTCAATGTGAAGGATAAAAACCACGGGACTTGTAAGGAGTCCACCTTTCTTCTTCTCTTATTATGAAAATTGAGGATAAAAATACCCAAATAAGTCTACAAGGATGTTACATCCCACCAACAACAACATACATAAGAGCCAACAATTGAGAGAGAACAAAAATGCAGAAATGTCACCAAAATCGCAGCTAACACCAGCAGCGATTACAAACGATCCAGAGCTCGGATTGAAATTATGAACGGTCAGAATGTAGGCCTGTGTGTTCCGAAGAAGCTGTCCAAATTTTAGCAAAATCCAACGGTTGGATCTCCAGCGATCGTCAAAATAGCAGAGGCTGCCCAGAAAATCTGCAATCTGCGAAAACTCTCTCCTCCCTCTTTTCTGTTTTTATTGTGTGTCTCAGATGTTCTACAGTGCACACCTAATTTCAGCCAGCAAAAAACAGCCTTATAGGGCTTCTAAGAGAAGCTATCAATACCCAAACCATTTGGACTTCCCACAGTAAAATGATAGCTAAATGGGCTGGACCCCAATAATACAACAATCTCCCCATCCAGCCCTATTTGGGGAAGACCATACGCAAAGCTCATCAATAGGACGTACCTGCAAGCTTGGAACAAAATTCAAGCTTGCTTCTTGGAACTACTTTGTCAACATATCAGCACCATTCTTGTTGGTGTGGATCTTCTTCAACTTCATTAGTTGCTCTTCAATGACATCACGCAACCAATGATGCCTTACATCAATATGCTTCGTGCGGGCATGATACATGCTATTTTTACTCAAGTCCATAGCACTTTGACTATCACAAAACACAACATACTCCGTTTGCTTCAAACCCAACTCTTGAAAGAAATGCTTTAACCAAAGCATTTCTTTGCATGCTTCCACGACTGCTATATACTCCGCCTCGGTTGTAGACAATGCTACACACTTCTGTAGCTTGGATTGCCATGAAATGGCTCCCCCTGCAAATTTGAACAAGTAACATGAGGTAGACCTTCTGTTATCAAGATCACCAGCCATGTCAGCGTCTGTAAATCCCTCAAGAATAGGCTCACCACCTCCAAAACACAAACTCAATTTTGAGGTGCCATGCAAATATCTCAAGATCCACTTTACAGCTTCCCAGTGAACCTTGCCAGGATTAGCCAAGAATCTGCTAACCAATCCAACAGCATGTGCTATATCTGGTCTTGTACACACCATAGCATACATCAATGAACCAACAGCAGAGGAGTAAGGAATATGTGACATACTTTCCTTCTCTTTCTCGGTAGTAGGACAACACTGCTTGCTCAACTTGAAATGACCTGCAAGTGGTGTATTAACTGGCTTGGCATTCTTCATATTGCACCTTTCAAGCACCCGTTCAATATACTTCTCTTGTGACAGCCAAAGCTTACCAGCTTTTCTATCACGAACAATTTCAATGCCAAGAATTTGCTTTGCAGGACCCAAATCCTTCATATCAAAGGACTTTGAGAAGTCCTCTTTCAACCTGCGAATCATCTCAACATCTTGTCCCACTATCAGCATATCGTTAACATACAAGCAAAGGATAATGAAGTTACCTTTAGAGAACTTTCTAAAATAAACACAAGGATCTGCAGAAGTCCGCTTGTACCCATTAGTACTCATAAAGGAATCAAACTTGCGGTACCATTGCCTTGGTGCCTGCTTGAGTCCATAGAAACTCTTTTTCAACTTAACAAAATTCTCCTTTCCTTTGACTTCAAATTCTTCCGGCTGCTCCATGTAAATCTCCTCATGCAAATCACCATGTAAGAAAGCAGTTTTTACATCAAGTTGTTCAATTTCAAGATCCAAACTGGCAGCTAGTCCCAAAATTATACGAATGGAAGTCATCTTT